>JAJJMA010309826.1:0-12805 GCA_023529015.1 Papaver nudicaule
GATTTACCACTCCATCATTCTGATTCCTTGCATTGATAAATTGAGCAGGACAAGGATAAGATCCATCTAAGTATCGAGTTAATCGATATTTTTGAATAACATGATCCAAAATATTCTTCCAAGTAATGAAATTATCTTCTGTGAGTTTAAGATGTACCAGATTATTGAGTTGGTTTGAAGAAAGAGTAGAAAAGAGATTAGCAGTTGGATTTTCGAAATCAGACATTGAAGAAGAAGGAAAATCTTGAATCATAAAATCAAGAAATAGAAGAAGAAAACAGATCTGAAAGAAAACAGATCGAGAGGAGGATCAAGATTTGCAAGAATTGTAAAAGATGACAGCGGAATTGAAGATCGAACCTAAGAAACAAAAGTTTCTTAGTCTGATACCATACTAGAATTACTGTTTCTCATAACAGTATTCAATTAATGAAGATTAATCAAGAATCCATTAATGAAGAGTTTACAGAACAAGAGCAAAAGGTAAAGAAGAAATGAAAATAAATGAAGACTTAATCCAACCGACACAACAGATATCTGGTTATAAACCAGATATAACGGTACGGACAGCCAGGCTGTTAAAGACAGCCTGGACCAATAAAAACACACAGAACAGATTACCACGCAAGACAATAACAACCCTTGATAAAAGATGAGATGAACGGTCTACAGAAGAAAGAGATCTCAACTACTATTAATATGGGTCCTGCTGAATGCGATGTACCAGTACTTTAGTGACATGTGTCTCTGAGTGTTAAAGAGAGTGTTAAAAATGAATGTTGAATAGCATTTTCGTATTAATTATTAACTAAATAATTATATTGATTGATTATACAAATGTTAGAGTAGAGAGAGAGATAAGAGAGAATGAGCGGGAAAAATAGGGAGAACAATGGAGTAAGAATTTTGCAGAAGAATCAAGAATGTGTACCATGAATAAAACCATGTTGATGAAGCTCAGGTGGAATATTAAATCTTCTAATAAAGTTTGGGCTAAATACCTAAGAGCTAAATTTTTGAAGAAGAATGGTGCAATTGTAGACTATCAAACTAAGTCTTCCATACTTCCGGGTATAAGACTAGTTTACAAGGATGCGGACAACAACACGGGCTCTTTAATTGGTGATGGGAGATCGACTTCGTTATTTTTCGATATTTGGTGTGGAAAATTCAGTTTGGTTGAGTTCTACAATATCTCAGACTCGGAAAGACACAACTTTTGTACGAGTAGAAAATCTGCATAGGTACTCAAAGAACCATATCCATCAGATCTACTCATACATACAGAAGTTTAGTGAGATTCAATGGTGTGAAAACCATAAGAACAGTACCGAAGGTACTTTGAACAGTAATTAAAGATCAAGCTTATAACATAAAGGCAAAATATAAGAAGATTTGTATGTATTTCGATGTTGTGATTACATGAATATAACCCTAAGGAACCAGAGGAGATTACAAACCTAATCTCTCTCTTGTTGCTTAGGCTCAACCCAAAAAGAATCCAACCCTTACAACGTTTTCCAAGCTTGCCTTATATAGGCCGAGCTTGGGTGGTTTACAGCTAATAAAGACAAAAGACTCAATCGTGGTGGTGTCAGTCCCTGTCGAGTAAGGCGGTTTATTCGCTGTCGTTCCGAAGGTCCTTCGACGTGGTCCGAATCCTTTCCCTCCGGATCTTCGCTTCTCTCATTATGTGACCTTCTTCTTTAGGCTGGTCTGAGATCTCGCTGTCAATCCTCTCGGTATGGTTAGGCTTTCCGGATGCGAGACACGTGTTCCAAGGGGTTTTTACCCCCTACAGTTTGCCTCTTTCCTTTCCTAGTATCGAAGATGCGAGGAGAGGAATTTCTTTTTCTGCCACCTCTTTGTCGAGTATCCCTATTGCCTGCCAGGTGTGCATTTTCTTTTATGACACGTTCTCCTAAGCTCGTTGCTTTTCACCTTCTGACCGGTAGAGTCGGTTTCTTCTTACTATTTAAGTTTCGCTTCTCCCTCTAAAAATCTTTTAGACCTTTCGTTTTCATCTTCCTTGGCGCCGGCGGCCTTTTTTCCGTGAAAATTTCTTCACTTGCATCTTCATATCAAGCGATCCTTCCATTCTTTTCTTCTCGACCCATTGTTTTAATCAACTTTTTCTTTCATAAAGTTGATTTCTTTGGGATTTTCCCTTCTTCCCTCCTTATTTTCCAGTTGCCTCTGCTATTTCCGTCGCCGGCGGTGTTGCTTTTCCCCATTAGCATCTTCTTCCATGTCGTCTTTTTCCATGATTGAGGCCCTTTCTCTAAGGATAAATGGCTTGAATCCTGATGGAAGGGGCTTTCAAATCGAGTCCATTGATTCTCCCAGATTGACTCCAGAATTGGTTGGAGAGCATCAGTGTAGCGAAGATATTCTTGTGGTGACGATTCATCAGATAACTGCTGGGTTGCTTCTCCCTCTCTATCGATCTGCTAATCCTTTGTTTCTTGAGATCCTTTGTTCTCTTCCTCAACCTCGAGGTGTGATGCAACTTACTTGTAATGCAATCTACCTTATTAATCAGTGGGTTCTTCAGTCTGAAAATAATATTCCTGTCGGGTCCACAGCGAAGTATTATTATACCGCCGAGAACTTCTTTAAACACTACGATCCCTTTCTGACTATAGACAATGAGTTAGCTCCTTGGGGGGGTTAGCTTTCGGATGGTGGATGATAGCCGAAACATTCTCCCCGAATCTTTAGATTATTCACTGGACGAAGACTGGTCTTCGGAGCCCATACTTCTTAAAGGTCCTATACTCCGAGGTTGGAAGGACTCTGGTCGATTCATTGTTCGGACTGAGTTCGAGGTAGGCCATGAGTTTGAGACTCGGCACCTGTTTTCTATTTGCTTTTCTGACGAGGACAGGAGGTTATCTCGCTCATCCTCGGGCAAGGGCAAAGATGTCGTCGTCGAGCCTTCGGACGCCCTGAAGCGTCCTCGGCCTGATGAGGGGACTATGCAGCAGGTAACAAATACTATCTTTTCGTTCTTTTCCGAAGTATTCATACTTGCCTCTGTTTGTTTCCTGAGGAGGACGGATCCTTATCTGCAGGGACAGCCTTTAGGTGCCCTAAATCGGAGTCGCGATCTGATGCAGTTTAATTATGGGGGAAATCCCGAAGTTTCACGGCCGCTGAAAAATTTTGCTTTGCAAACGATTCTGAAAGGGGTTCAGGCTAGTCGTCGTCAGGCTGCTACGGTTCCTCCGAAAGAGACTCCGAGTGCTGACAAGGAAATTCCAACATCCACGGCGACTAAGATGGTAATCGAGGAGGTGGTTTCTACAAACCCTCGGACTACCTTGTCCTCTGTCGTCAGTGGTGCCTCTGCCTCGGCTGTAGTCCATGCAGCCTCGACTGCTGGTGCTGCCTCAGAGTTTGTTCTTTCAGCTTCGTCTGCGCCGAAGGTTGCGTTTAGTGCCTCTGCCTCGGCGGTAGCACCCTCCACAAATGTTTTTTGGCGAGCCCTCTATTCTTTCTTCAGAGAAGATTGTTATGCCAGTGGACCTCCTTGTTCCCCAAGAGGATGGCTCGTATGTTGAGATGGATTCTTCCAAAGAGCTTGTCGCTAGTTTTCCACAAAGTTCGATGTTTCCACCTCCTCCGAGTTATGCTTGCAGATATAGGCAATCTTATACTGCCGAGAGGTTTAAGGAAGTTTTGTTTGAAGATTATTATCCTGGCGAATTTACTACCGAGGTTTCGACTCGCTTTGAAGCTCATGCTTCGGATCCCTTAGGGCAGCCTTTAGATCCAGATTTTTGCAAAAGCTTGGCGATCTCTTCGGAGGTGATTGTCCCCGAGCCGAGTACAATCTTCGCCATCCTCCCTTGTCTTATGAGGAGAATTTGTCCATGGTTCAGGCGGTGAGTTGTGTTTTTGTTGTTCATGTTGATGTTACTGAAGCGCTTTGTTAATCTTTTTTCTTATAGTTTTTGCTACTGTTTACTAGGGCGACTATCATGCCACTGGTCTTCTAGCTTACAACTTTGATCAAGCTGGTGAAACCGAGTATTATGCACGAGAGTTTCATCGGATGCAGGAGGAGCTGGCTCGGGAGAAGGTTCGCAGTGCTGAGGCGAAGAAACAATCGATATGTAAGTCCCTTATTTTCCTGTTGGTGTTTTGGGAGCATCTGTTTGCTGCAGCGTTGCTAAGAACAGGTTTGCTACTTGCTTTTGAAAAGGCGAGCTGGAAAAGCTCGAGAAAAAACTGCAGGAGGCTCAAGTGGCTATTGATCGGCTTCGAAATGGCCGACAATCGTCTCAAATTGCCTCAAGTAACGAAGGCTACCGTAGTGATAATGCTACGTTGCTGGAAGAAAGGGATAGAGCTTTGGAAGATGTAAATTATTATAGGGTGAGGAGGCAAGAGGCCGAAAGAACTTATGTAGATGAGAAAAAGAGAGGGGATCACGCCGAACGCCTTCTCGAGGAAATAAAAAATAAAAACACGCTGATGTCACGAGAGAATCATTTTTTCCAAATGGACGTGACTCGATTGACGCAAGAGCGAGATGCAGCTCGCTTGGAGAGGTCGGTCAGTGCCTCAGGTAGGGTTTTAATTGAAAGGTTAGAGGAGAGGGTCAGAGAGCTGAAGGTGCAACTGTCTACACAGCAGAATGTTAATAAGGAGCTAGTTACTGCAAATGATGTTCTAAAAAGGAGTTGCACTGATTTTTGCCAAAAACTTGCTTCGGCAAACAAGTTGAACGTCCAGACTGCTGCTCTTGTTGATGAGTACCGAATAGAATTAGCCAAAAGTAGGGTCGTTACTTCTGAGGATATCCGAAAGAATGCCTCGGTGCCTCGCTTTACTAATCAGCACCAGGTTGCTGAATATATGGTTTTCAAAGAGAGTAGGGAGCTAACCCAAATTTTCCTTTGCGTTTCTGCTTACTTCATAGCCCAATTAAGTCGCTGTTTTGTTATTCTTATGTTGGTTGTTTTCGTTTTCAGGCATCGAAGCTGATTTGAAGAAGCAGACTGTTGACGCCGTGGCGGCGAGGGACGAGGCCACAAGTCAGCTGGTGACTGAATCCGAGCTGAAGTTGGAGGCCGAGAGCAGGGTTAAGCAGTTGACCAAAGAATTATCCGAAGAACGCCAGCGTCGTGCTGCTGAGTCGGCTAGACTTGCTCAAGAGCTTGAGCTTGAACGCAAGCGTCGTTCTGAAGAAATGACGAAGCATACTAAACTATTATCCGAGGAAAGGGAGCTTCGTCTTAAACATCAAGCGCGCGTGAGGGACTTGGTGGTCGGTTTTGGCCTCGTGCGTCATGAGTTAAGACATGGTCAAGCTGTAGAAGAACTTCTTTCACAATCTGCTCTTACTACAGCCTTTGCTACTAGCAGGGCATGCCGAAAGCATGGTCGTTTTCTTTTTAGAACCATCGGTGTTGAACCTCCTACTTATGGCGCTATTGGTGCACATGACTCAGACGTTGTATCTCCCATTGATGAGTATCTGCTTCCTCAGAAAGTTTATGTGGCTTTAGCTAGAGATGAGCTTCGAAGGAGGGGCCTACTGGGAAAGTTTTTAAAGATAGCTAATGGTGGTAATGACGATGATGCTGCTCGAGGTGGTGATTCAAGGAGTCTTAGTAATGTTGCCGAGGGTACCCGTGATGGTCCGAGCGAATTCGTTCATGGTTCCAAGGACGGTCCTCGCGATGGTGCCGGTTGTTCAAAGGATACTTTACGCCCTTAGCTTGTGTATGCGTTTCCTCTGTAGTTGTGCCCGCGCCATTTTGCTTATATGCGCGTTTTTTGCTATCATTCTTCGTGTCCTGTATTCGCACATATATGCATATATATAAAGAATTTATTTTGTTTTAAATGTTATGCCCCTCCTCGGGACTGTTTTTTGTTTTGATGAGGTCCCTTGGTTAAGTAATTCGCTTGTAAATGCAAGCAAATAAACTGCCTCGGGGTTCCATCTTCCTCTATAGGTAGATGTTAATCCCGTTTATCGTCCCCTCGGCGCCCGAGAACGTGCCGTTCTCGTGGCCGTTTGGTAGTGAGTACGAGTGTATCGTCGGCTTTTGTAGCCTTGATTCAAAGTGCTCACCGCTATCGGGGTGTCTTGTGGGTAGAGGACCGTGCCATATAACTCGTAGGGCCCTTACGATTTATATGGTCATCGGCTATGTGCCTGCTATTCGAGGTCTTTTTTATTGTTTGGCGTTTTTTGCCTTTGGCGTTACAGCCTGTTTGGCGTTTTTTTGCCTTTGGCGTTACAGCCTGTTTGGCATTTTTTGCCTTTGGCGTTACAGCCTGTTTGGCGTTTTTTGCCTTTGGCGTTACAGGCTTTGCGATGGTGCTGATGGTATTTGGAGTTTGACTTCGATGGGAGTTGCATCAATGAGTGCGATTTTCATTTATTAAATCTCTTCGAATGTTGCTTGCAAATGGAATTACTTTTTTAAACCAAGTGTTTCATGTACCTCCCCTCCACTGGGGTTTTCAATCTTTGTCCTTCAAGGTTAATCAAGCTATAAGTATCATTATCGAGTTGCCTTTCAATGACAAATGGTCCAACCCAGAAGGGTTCTTGCTGGATGTTTTTGGCTTCGCTAGACTCGCCTGGTTGTTCATTCGGAGCCTGGAGGTTGGTTGTTGTCACGAGGAATTGTTCTCTGTTTTCCAAACGCTGGTTCTCTTCGCTTATTTCTTGATTCATACTTAGCATCCCAGCTTCGGTGTCAGCTATGAACTTAGCTATACTTTCGTCTGATATCCTCGGGTTCTTAGCTTGTTCCGAGCATTCCTTGCTGCTTTCCTTTGCTTGCACATCTATTTCGTGGCAATCTCGGGCCTCAGTAGGATCGCCTCGGATCTCTGCAATTCCTCTTGGTGTTGGGAACCTGATCTTTTGGTGCAAGGTAGATGCGACACCCATGATGCTGTGCAACCATGGTCTACCCACGATTGCATTGTAAGGAGAATTTATGGCCACCACGCAAAATAAAGTTGGTTGCTTTTGGCTACCAGCATGAACTGTGAGCATTAGTTCTCCCCGAGGTGTCGACGGCTTTCCATTGAACCCAAATATGTTGTATACCGAAGGTACCAAAGCAGCTTTCTTGCCCTTCATCTTGTGAAATGTTTGTCCGAATAATATGTCCACGGAACTCCCAGGGTCAACCAATACTTTAGTCATGGCTATCTTCCCCATTTGAAGGGTAATAACCAAAGGATCATTATGCATTCGGCCCTCATTGGGGATGTCTGCCGCTGAAAAGAACACGGACTGTTTCTGCCATTCCTCCAAGCGAGTCTTTGTGACCACACTGAGTATCTCTTGTCCATCCAAGTCCCTTTTGTGGATGCGTCCAGTCTGGATTCCTTCTAGTCCCTTCGTATGAATTATGGAATTGCAAGCTCCGAACCTTGGAATATCTCTGTCGATGGTAATCACATAGGCTTCGTGCTTTGGTTCTTCCTTGAGTAGCGGTTGATTTGGGGGGGGGTTGTGGCAGCTCTAGTAGGTGTTTGAACTGTTCCCTGGCGATAAAGAAGTAAATTTGATCCTGTGCCGTGACACAGTCCTCGGTGGTATGCCCAAAAAACTAGTGAAATTGACAGTAGTCTCTCGAGTTTTTTGTATGTTTCGGTTGGTTTCCCCTACTTCGAGGATATCTTATCTCGATGGCAAATTCGGATTGCTCGATGATCCAAAGAGCATCTTCGATGGGTACGCAGAGCTTTGGAAGCTTTATGTCGTGAAATGCAGGAAATCCTGGTTTAGTCGCCCCAAATTTTTTGTTGCCTTGTCCTTGCTGGCTACTGTTTCCTTCGAACTCTCCCCGAAGGTTGTTTCCTCGGTTGTCATTGTACTTTCTGTTATCATGGTACTTGCCGTCGCCAAATTTTCCTTTGTTCCCATATCGACCACTGTCATCTTGTCTTCCTCGCTTCGACGGGTCACCGAATTGAGTGCTTGTTGCTTGTCCTCGGTCTTCAAGTGACAAGTTGTTTATCGAGTGGACCTGCTTTAAGATTGTTTCTTTTCCCAGCGCTGCTTGCTCTTTTATTTCCTCCAAGGTAATGCGCTCCTTTTGGTACTTTCGAAGGTCCTGTAGCGTCTCAAGGTTCTTTGAGAAGAGCCTGTCGTATAGAGGGTGATCTTTGTCTAGAGCGTTGAGGAATGCTCGTACTTTATCCTTTTCCGTTGCTCCATTTCCCACCTTTACACACTGCTCGGTCCATCTGCTTGTTAGACTTTTGGTCGACTCTCCCGGGCGTACTCGAATGCTAAATAGTTTCTCCACTCCAGGCTTGGAGGAGTTGTTGTATAGAAAATGCAGTATAAAAACTTTGGAAAGCTCCTCGAAGGATGAGATCGAGCCAGCTGCAAGGTTGTCATACCATGCGAGAGCTTCTCCCTTCAAGCTAGAGGGGAAATATTTGCAAAGCACTTCATCCTGATTGGCGTAGGCTAGGAAGACTCGGAGATACATTTTGATATGTACAGTGGGGTCTCACGTACCGTCGAAGATGGAGGTGAAGGTGGGCATCGTGCATTTTACTGGAATTGGCAATGAAAGGATTTCCAAACTTAGTGGAGAGCGGTATACGTCGTTCATGGCTTGAGTGAGCTTAATCCTATCACTCGATTGGATTCAGTTGTCAAAAAGCTCTGCTCGGAGTGCTTTAATTTGATCCATCATTACTTGCTGTAGTGCTCTTGCCTCGGCATCCTTCTTCGTTGAGTTACCTTCACTGAATGTGTGTGTGCTTGCCTTTGTATACGCTGGAGGTTCGGTCTTTTTGCTTGATACCGTGATTCCTTGTCCTTTACTGGTGCCCCTGACCTTTATGTATGTTTTAGATTCGGAGGGTTCCTTCGGCCGAGATGCGTTACTTGGACGAGAGTGTCCTTCGCTGCCTCCCTTGTAGTTGGACGCCGATTTCTCCTTTTTGTTTGCTTCGGCCAGCTGTTTCTTTAGCTTTCTAATTTTCCTGTTTTTCAAGATTAATTTTCTAAATTGTGCAGCTCTTGCCGTATTTGCTTCGGTAGGTTGTTGCTCGGGCATTTCATTTTCAGGATCAGATTATTCGTCCTCATCTTCTTCGTTTTCCCCATTTTCTTCTTGAATTCGCTGTTGGCGTGGTTCTTCAGCCTCTGGAAATCCATTTCCCTCGGGGCCTAAGTCCTCTATCAACACTTCGTCCTCGTTTGCGTTTTCTCGGTGCTGAACTGTGCTAGCCGCTACCTCGGGAGATAACCCTTTACTGGTCGAGAATCTGGTGTTGTGCTGTCTGGACGATCCAGTACCTTGCTTCGAGGATCCCACTCGCTGCTTCGGAGCGTGTTCCGATTGGGAAGCCATTCTGGTTATAACCTGTCAAGAAACAAAAAACCCGTGAGGTCCAAGGCGGCTAGCGCAGTGTACTTTGTCGGTCATGCAAATCTACTCTGCAACGGATTTTTTCAGGCGAAATTTAATATAAGTCGTATTTGCCCTTTTTAGATATATCTCTAACTGCTTATTTTGTCTTTTAGCTCAAATCATCCTTTTCCATCTGGTTCTTTTTATGAAGTTTTATTTCCAAATATAACATGAAATTTGAAAACCCTAAAATGGATTTTTATGTATAGCATGAAATTTGAAAACCCTAAAATGGATTTTTATGTATAACATGAAATTTGAAATCGTTTTTCGCAAGGCTAGATTCTATTGTTTGAAAGGTTTACAGCGAAGCATAAACTACCTTTCTTAGAAATCGACTTCACCATACCAAGGTTTTGAAAACTCTTTAATGGATGATTTTATCATCTGATGCTGTGCTCGAAAACTCTTAAACATGCTAAAGCCTTTAAGGTCTTTTAGATGCTTAAGGTATAGGAGCTTCCTTTCAGAAAACAAACTTTTGAAAATATTTTGAGAAGATTAGAAAATATAACAAAAAATTTGAAAACCCGAAAAATCACAGGCAAACCCTAAGTTGTTTTAATCATCCCTGTTTCTAGCGCCAAACTGTACGAGTAGAAAATCTGCATAGGTACTCAAAGAACCATATCCATCAGATCTACTCATACATATAGAAGTTTAGTGAGATTCAATGGTGCGAAGACCATAAGAACAGTACCGAAGGTACTTTGAACAGTAATTAAAGATCAAACTTATAACAGTAAAGGCAAAATATAAGAAGATTTGTATGTATTTCGATGTTGTGATTACATGAATATAACCCTAAGGAACCAGAGGAGATTCACTAGTACACAAATGAGCATTTAAGACGGTTTTTTCATGGAGCCATGTGACGGTTTTTGAATCAAGTGGCGATATGACATCCAATAAACACGTATGGGTGAATGTAGTGTCTGTATTCCCCCTTTAAACGGCGGTTTTGATTGCTTACAGGATCCTTGGCAAGGATTGAGCTATCAACCGTCGCAACTACTGACCACATTGTCACTCTCCTATGTGTTTGTCAAAGCAGTGTCGAATGACTGTTGAATAGCAACGTGAAAGCAATTCCATAAATTCTTCAAGTGTCCATTTGCTCAGATATAACTACGATGTTGATTCAGTAGCCTTCGGGAATCATAAAGGCACGTTGAGCTTGTGTTTGTCATTGTCAGTGTCTATCTACCAGTAGATAGCAACGTCAAGATGTTCGATAATTTATATGCGTGTCCACTGTGGGAGTTTTCAATTGACACTTACCAACTAGAGATTTCCTTGAGTGTCCATAGACAGCTCAATAGCCATACCAGGACAATAAGATGTAAGGTGCCAAAATATGGGTAGATTGCCACTTGAAGAAATAATTGTTTGCTCAGCGTGTCGGTTTTCATTCGACACTCTCCAATTCGAGATTATTGTTGGGTGTCCACAGCCGGCATCTGTAGCTACTCCGGGACAAAAATGATGAAAAGTGACAAAATATGGGTTAGTAGACACTTGAAGAAATCAATTTTTACTCTGCGTGTCCAATGTGGAGGTTTCAGTTCGACACTCACCAATTCTACATACTTGTTGGTGTCCATAGCCAGCATCTATAGCCACTCGAGGACAATAAGAGTTGAGCTGCCTAAATATGGTTATATTGCCACGCGATCTATCTATATCTAAGGGTACGTGACAAACAAAATGGACGGACCTCTGAACCGGGTCAGGGGCCCATGTCCGCGAGCTAATATTTAGGTGCATGAACCAGGCTCGAGCATCCGGGTAAGCCCTCTAGTCCATAAGATCGTTTAGAACTTACACAGCAACGATGGGCTTAATTTAGGTTACAGCCCAAGATAAATCTGATCAGGCCTAGGATCTGTTACAGACGTATTTTGCAATTGGGCTTAACCTACACATTAACCAGAGTCATCAGACCAATATGAGCGCGTTTGTCATGGAACTCTCATCTTCTGCAATGTTGTATTCTTTTCCGAAGGGGTACATGCATTTCACTTAACAGACGTGTATATTGGTTGCGTCCATTGAATGTCTATATAAAGTTCAAGACATTCTAAGTGCCCCTATATAACTATGTTGTGATGGAAAAACGCATCTCTTGAAATTCCGTTACATTTTGGTAGAAAATGAGGAGTCTTGAACAGACGTGTATATTGGATGTCTATATAAGTTCAGTATTCAAACGTATTTTGCAGTTGAGCTTAACTATACTTTTTTATTCCTAAGCCAATCAGTTTGGATAACTTATGTACATATTAACTTACACATTGACCAGAAGAATCAAATCAAGATTTAAGCCCAGGGTTATCCTTACCATCGAGGAGACTTTTCGATGATATTCTTAACTATCCCAATCCCTCTATTCAACCCTAACAGCAATGGATAATTTGCATTAAAGCTCAACTGTTTTAAATTGATACTAACAAAGTGATATAATAGCAGGGCTAAATCCTGCTGAAGCTACATACTCCGTATATTAAAGTTTAGAGTTTCTTCTTTACAAAATGAGAAGAGACTACATATATAAAAGAAGAGACTGAAAACCATAAAAGAGTATACCCAAAATACTTGCACCATTCACTTACGCCGAATACATATATACCCAAAAAGTTTAAACTCAAAAAGTTTCCCACATATGATGACAGTGTGTGCGCACCCCAAGAAAAAAAACGAAGGGGAAATCTATAGATCGGTATCATACTCATCGTCGGATGTATAAGGCAATTCCATGCCCCGCCATAGTTTATATTCTCCGTCGTAATTCTTAGCAGGGCCGATTGGAGTTAGGTTACCCGGGAAAGCAACTCGACCACCTTTGGCGCTTAGGCCATCTTTAACGCTATGCAGTGCTTCCTGCGACAAGCGTAGCAACATTGGCCTTAACCCTCTTCTTGGGGGTCGGGTCTGGAGAAAACCAAACTGTCTTAGGACAAGGGCTGGGACATAGTAAGTTAGTTTCTTGAGAGATGGAAGCACAACATAGGAGGTTTCTTCTTTAGTAGACCAGATCAGGGGCTCGAAATTCCAGTGCGGAATTCTCCAAACGATGAACTTTGCACGAACTGATCCGCTCTTCCAATGCCCAGCATTTATGGCAGCCAGAATGTTTCCAATTGCCCATCTCCTGACGTCTCTGACAGATATAACAGCATCCCCGCCGTAGCTATGCATGTAACGTTCATAAAAATTTGAAAGAGGACCAGGTTGCATGGGCTCGTCGAATTCCAGAAAATTCATGTGCTCCAGTGCCCATACCTGCGATAAATATTTAAATTGTAGCGGAAACAATACGACAACATTTGAGAATGGTAATAAAAAACTAAAACGTACCGCAAATAACGTTGGACAACTGAGATAACCCCTGC
>JAJJMA010309844.1:0-13698 GCA_023529015.1 Papaver nudicaule
AAAAAAAAAAAAAAAACTGTTCGTGGGTTAGAATAGAACTGGTTACAGGGACTGGTTCTAGGCTGTTCGTGGGTCAGAATAGAACTGGTTAAAGAAACTGGTTCTAGGATAGTACCTACTCGTCCTGCACTCATGAACCGACTAATCTAATCCACTTGATATCTAACTATTATCTATCTAACTATTATAAAGCCAACACCTCTTAGGCTACGGTAAATGTAGCTGTAAAAATTTCTGGACCATTTTACCCTCATTTATTGCCCATATAAATATCCTTTGCAAATAAAATTGCGGGTAAATAGGTAATTTTAACTAAAACTACATTTAGATTACTAAATTATCTAGATAAGTATTCTTTCCACGTGCATACGCACGTGGGGAAGTTCTAGTGTAGTATATAAACTTCTTATTCCAGACTCCAGTAACATTTTTTTCTCTCGAAATTTCTCATCTCTCAGCAGCCAGCGCCTTCTTTTCTTTTCTTCTCTTCTTCAATTGTTCTTCCCTCAGTTAACTAACACCAACGATTAATTCTTAGGATTAAATCAGGTAATCGTACTCACTACCACCGATTAAGTTAACTAATTAACTTTAAATTTCACCTTTTATTAACTTTCGGTCTTGTTTACTTTTTAATTTCACTTTTTAGTTTTGAACTGTGTTGATGATGTTGCTACTTGCTAATGTTGAACTTAAAGCTTTTTATTTAGACTACTATGTTATCATTGTATTTTTGCCTTGTCATAATTAGGTAAAAAAATAGGTGTTTTGTTAACAAGCAGGGCGGAGCCTAGTGGGTTCATCTGGGTTCCGATGCACCCACCACGATTTCAGTTTTAGGTAGGATATGTTGGTTTTTTTGGTAAATAAAACTGACTATGGGTGCAAAGTTATAAAGAGAAAAAAAGTCAAAGAATAAAATTAAAAACACTTCTCTTATTCCCGACATGACCAATCGAAAACCCACATTTTTTTCGTTTCTTCTTTACTTTACCGGTGTCTCTGTGTAAAGAAATCAGAGATTGCAGATGATCAAGGCCGACCTTTCACTGAAAATTGAAACATAATAGGGTAATTGCTTAACCTTTATTTCCCTTAAATCAATTTTATGTTCAGTTATACTAGAATTTGGTTTGCTAATGCTATATAAAGTTAGGGTTTTGCTGGTTTTCAAAATCAAAAGTATTATTAATCCGATTCATTAATTGATCATCACAATTTAGGGTTTCTACGGATACCCATCAATCTATATTGCAAAAGAATACCTTATCTTTAACTTTAATTGAATTTGAAAGGGATCTAGGTTTGGGTATGTGTGTATTCAACTGTATATGGGCAACACTAGGCACTAGCTCTGTAATCTGTGAACTGGGTAAGTAGATACTCATCTTGTTTGTGTGTATTCAACTGTGTTTCTGTGTACTTAACTGTATCAATTGTGTGTGTTCAACTATTTGTGTGGTTTTATGTTCAACTGTTAGTTTTATTTACTGTTCATTGCTCATGAATACTGAAAATGTCTATAAAAAAAAATTGCGGTCTACGGCCGCAAAAATGTCGCACCCACAACCAAAATCTCCTGGCTAACAAGTGTTACCCGGTCCTGTACTGGATTCAAAAATTTGAACCCTAAAAATTATGAGTACAGGTACTGGTTTTGGGCAACAACCGTACCGCCCCGTCCCCTCCCATGTGCACCCTTGAGACTTGGGAGGGACTCTTCTGCAATGTTATCCGGTATAGTTTAAGCTTTCGGAGATAACAAATAGTTCTTATCTGCCTCTGTAAGAGTAAATAAATTAGGGGATTCTTCTTGAAAGGAATTCTGATGCTTTTGTTGGAATAATTGATAATCGAGGCAAGTGAAATTCCATATTATATTTTTTTTGTGTGTGTGGAACATCCATAGTATAAGATTAAAAAGGTTGGTGATGTATTTTTGTTTTTTATTTGATGAATGGTAATGTATATCTAATTGAAATTTATCTTGACATATTTAACATTTGATAGATACATAGCTCTATTGTGATTTGGTTTGGGTTTTGCAAATTAATTTATTTTTGTTGGTTTACAATTCATTAGAATAAATCTCGTTTACATTGTTTTTTTTTTCATTTGGATTTTTTTCTCGATTGGAATTTGGTATTTGTCTCTTGTTGTCTGTAGACATGTGTGTTTTGTCTCTTGATACTTGGTTTGGTTAGTGGTGGTAATGTCAGTACTCAATGAAGCACAAGTTTGTGGCTTATTGTTTTCTGTCATGTAGTGATTGTGAGTTACAGAATTAGCAACCCAGCCATATTCCATTCTTATGTTAGGGTTAGAGATGCCGTAAAGTCATATTCCATTCTTATGTTAGGTAAACTTCTGATACATGATCACATTAATTGGTACATACTTGTAACGTTTGTTAACATTGTTTTAGCCACAGCAGCAGAGAGGATATAAAATTGTCTATAAAGATTGAGTGTGAAATGGTTAACCCAAAGAGGTAGAAAACTGTTAGTGGAATGGCTAACCCAAAGAGGACAGAATGTGCGAGCGAAATGGCAATCATAAACGAGAATTCAAAAATAAAAGAGGTGCGTGATCAATTTCCTTTTACCTTCCGTGGTTCATAATATGTAATTGAATTTATTTTCTCCCAACTATCTAGGGTTAATGTGGATCACATAACTCTTCGTTTGTCACGCTGCACAATTTTTAGTGTAACTTGGTACACATATCTGCCTGCAGGTCAATAGCATACCTTATTCCTCTCGGTGTTCCTTATACCATTTATCCAAGTTAGCCAATGAAATTAAAGATAAAATATGGCCCAAACAACTGGACCTTCTTAGGAGAACCCCTTTCTGGTCGTTTTACTATCTATTCCACTCGGGACAAATGGTCTGCCCTCGGAATCTAAGGTTGGCTAATTCCTTGAAGGCTGTTATGGACTGCTATGTTAGTGGTCTTACTTTTAAGATAGGTTCCGAAGAATTAACCATGAAGGCCAGAGATATTGCTCTACTATTTGGTATGAAGTTGGAAGGAACAACACCAGAAATATTCCCAACAGTAGACATCAACCAAGAGGAAGACAATTTCGTAACGAGATTTGTCAGTAAAGGTAAGAAATTGAGGTGGAAAAAGACAGCTATTGAATCAGCAATACGTAACATGGCTGGAGATAAAGATGATGAAAAAGCACTTGATTTCGTCAAGCTACTCATTTTATACATGTGTATGACAATATTTTTTTGTCAATGTATCCGGTGATGCAATTGGTTTTAGTTTCTATGAGAATATTAAAGATTTGGAAACAATTAACAGCATCTCATGGCCCCAACTTATTCATACATCTGTAATGAATGGTCTGAAAAAGGTGAAGGGAACGCGGAAATCTATCTCTGGGTGTGTTCTGTCAGTTCTGGTGAGTTTTCTTTTCGTCTAGTATTACTTATTTTTTTCTACAAATATCTTTAAAAGGTCATTATTTAAGTTATGATCTCTCTTTCAGTTTTGGATTTGCGACCGGATAAATGTTCTCGACCCTAGACTTGGATATGCGGACGACTTTCCTAGAGTTGCAAGGTGGCATCTGGCTGACGTAACCAAGAATTTGCCAAAACATCTCTCGTGTTTGACCTCCGAAGCGGTAAAAAAATTCCAATTTTCATAATGTGTCTTACTACCTCGTGTCTCTCTTAACCTCTTATTTCACCTATCTGTCTGATTGTGGTTTCATATACTAAAATTGCAGGTGTGTGACAATTATTCTGAAGAGTTGAATCCTGAAGAACAAAATTGTATAGGGGGGATTGTGAGAGACGAATGGTATGTAAGCACTGATGAGGAGGAAAACGATTTTGATACCCAAGAGGTGAGAAGATTAAAGCGGAAGTTAAACTCCAGAGCTGAAACAATTCGACAGCTGACAAGGAAACTAAACAAAATGGACAAAGAACTCACAGCCCAACTTACCAAATCGAAAAGATGTCAATCGTGGTTTGATACCCCTGAAATTGTTTCAGGGGAAATGAGTGGCATAAATAACTCAGAGAGGCTGTTGAATCCAGCATTTGGCAAGAAGAAGATTCTGCTGATTCTTGACCTGAATGGGATCCTTGGTTATTTTCGAAATTCACGGAGAGACTGCGATCTCTTTAGGCCTCATTGCAAGGATTTCGTGCGCTTCTGTGTTACGTCGTTTGAACAAGTGTTGTTTTGGTCTTCAATGAATAAGTACTGTTAAAACTAATATTTTGTTTACCTTTTCATCCTATTTTATTTTGTTCACTTGAATAATTATGTGTTGTTCTTCTCTTACACTGTAGGTACAACACTCAGAGTGCAGTGGGGAAAATATTACCGCTGGATTTGGACACCCGTAATGTGATGATATGGGTATTGTTGTCCCAGCAATCTTTACTTGAGTCCATTTATCTTGCTAGTTGGCACAGATGAGTCTGGAGCGATTCTACTGACCTAAAACTCTTTTCACTTTTTTTGTCCTACGATTCTGGGCAGAGCCAAGAAGAGTGCACCGATACTAAATTGGGTGATCCCAACGATAGAAACAAGCCATGGTTTCTAAAGATAACTTTACAAATCTTGCGCTATTACCCATCAGGCTGTTATAATGATTCAAACACTATTCTGGTGGATGATTCTCCAATTAAAACTGTTCTCAATCCAGTATGTTTGTTTGCTGCTGTTACATCTACCATCTTCCACTTTTTCCATCTAATACTGTGTCCAACGTTAATTTTTTTTCTTTATGTTATCTAGGACAATACAGCAGTCTTTCCAAGAAAATGGACAGAAGGGGATATGAATGATACCGCTTTAAGTAAGTCTCGCCTTCTATTTTGTGTTTAGAGATATGTATCAGTTTTTCGTATATCAAATTGATAGTTACAGTTTGTTGGAACAGAGGAGGGTGGAGAAATCCGCAAATTCCTTGAAGATATACCCAATCAAACAGACATCCGAGATTATGTGAAAAGAAATCAGCCCGACACTTTTCGTAAACTGGAAGCTGATAAGATACTCAAAAGTGTTTGGACTGACAGGCATTATGAGCCAAGATTAAGGTTGGTGTTTAGCATATTTACCAATCTCCAGAGAATGTTTCTATCTATTGTTAATATTCCTAAGCAACCATATTTTGGTTTCCCTATAAAGACTGTTTGGTTGTTCCCTCCAGGGACATCCAAATGGCTGAAAGGTATAAGGCTGGGTCTACTTCTATTGAATACTGCAAGCGAAAGTGTAACTCGCAACCTCAAAGGTGATAGTAATAAGTATATTTTCAGTTTCCTTCCATATTACATGGTCTTTTCCTGCTCCAGATTATTACAAACTTTATTACGATGGCAAAGCAATCTTATCTCGCGATGCAGGTACAGGGGTCGTTATCAGGTGTGACCATTGTTCCTTCTTTACAGACTTTTCTAAGCACATGTTCAAAAATGGAAGTACCATGGCTAAACTTTTGGCCTTTATTTTGGGTCTTGGGAATCTACGGTATCTTTTGGTGTGGTTTCTGTCTTTAAGATAAAGTATCAGATGACTTTCTTTTATTTTACGAGTTTCTTTACCTAGTTAAGGTCTTAAAGGAGGGTCAACTTAGTCTTTATACTTTCATTTCTTTTAAATAAAAGAAACAGAGGGTAGAGGGAGTATTTTTTTTTCTTTGGATAGAAGGTTCAAGTTCTTGAGTCCAATCCGTCCACAAAAGTCTACTTGTATGACTCAGAGATGGACTCGGTTGTGGCAACTGCTGAGTTTCCCTCAAATTATAGCTCTGTTCTCCGTTATTGTGTTTTAATTAATTTTTTCAGGAAAGATCATTTGGTATCATGGTGTTGAAAAACAACAAGAAACACCAAAGTTTGGGCAACAGCAATGTGGGTGTTGGAGAGGATAGGATAAGTTGTTTACCTGTTGAACTAATTCATCATATTCTTTCTTTCCTTCCAACCAAATGTGCTATGTCTACCTGCATTTTATCGAAGAGATGGAAGTATGTATCCAACTCAATCCCCACTCTTGATTTTCGTCGGTCTCAGTGGTTGAATTACATTATGGAACCAAAACGCTTAAAACATCTGGTAATGAATTTCTTGGACACAGTAATATATATTCATGAGAAACCTAAGATTCGGAAATTCTATCTTCATTGGGATGACACTTTTGATGAAGACCGAGTACGTAAATGGATCAATATTGTTGTAAAGCGTAAAGTTGAAGAACTTTTACTTTCAGGAAATGTGCACACAAACTTTGAATCTCCTCTATCATATTTTACCTGTGATTCATTGACAGTGTTAGACTTGCGCAGGGCAAGATTCAATTTTCCAGACACGGTTCGTTTTCCTAAGCTCAAGATATTTCGGCTAAAACTTGTAAGTTGTGTGGATCGAATCTTGACAAAACAACTACATTTAAACTGCCCCATCCTTGAAGAGTTGAGTTTGAAATTTTGTGATTCTAAAAAGGATATTTGCATTGAAAATGTTGCACTGAAGAACTTATGCATAAGAACCTGTCATTTTGGAGGGTCTAAAATGAAGGTTTGTGCACCTAATCTGACGAACATCTGTTATAGAGGACACATGCCGGCAGAATTTGAATGTGTTTTGGACAGCTTTCCGTTACTCACTGAGGCAGATACCGATATATGTCGTGACGATAAATTTGTCCTGATCAAGTTTTTTGAAATGCTTTCTAATGTAAAGCTTCTTAAAATCGATTTAATTTCCTGATCAAGTTGATCTTAAGTGTTCACTACTACACCTCAAGTCAATCACATTCAAGGATTTTGCAGGTGAACCAGTGGAGCTGGATGCGATAAAACTCTTTTTGAAGTATGCTGGAGTTCTTGATACAGTGACTCTTGTAGCTTCCCGACGACTCTCTGGAAAATACAAGGCACAAGCGAAAGCAATGAGGCAGTTATTACTGTTCCCAAGACCCATAAATTGTGTGGTTAAGTTCTTGCTGTATTCCTAATGCTCGTGCAGGTACTGGCTCACCATTATTGAATAATCACCCTTCATCTGGTGGAACTGGCACCAGTCCGTTGATAGCTGGTTGCGAGACATGTTCCATGAACTGATGCAATTTGTGCTTTATTTATTGCATTTTTATCCCCAGCGGGAACAGTTTTTAACTACTAGCTCATAATGTACAACCTTTACAATGATCGAATGAATACAATGTTTTGCATTTTGAATTCGGCTGAATACTTTAATTGGATTTGATTTTTACAACTGGTGCAAACATTATTCTAGTCAAAGGGTCTAAAACCCCTCCTATAATTCACTGTTTTGGACAAAACGGTGATCTAAGGTTCACTATAGGTCCCCACTGCTTGTGACTTAGTAGTGGGATCCTATCAGTCCATATTACCGGAACTCGTAAGACTTTTACATCGACATCAGAAATACTTTCACAATCAACATCTTAATGTTCCAACCATCACCGTCAACTCAACTAGCAAATACCAATTCACTAATAGAACAGCCATGTTCAATGTTAGACAGAAACCCCGTGACTACCACCCTCCCACAATCAAAACCAAAAAATTACTCGGGGGTCAGAAAAGAAACCAAAAACAAGAAAAAAAATCACAAAACCATGAAAACATTGCTGGGTCTGCCATTGCTGCTGGTTGCTTAGATTTGATTCACATTCTTGGTCAGTCGCTTGCTCCTCGTTCTCTGGGAAATAGGTGCTGGAATGGTGGAATTATCCTCTGGAACTGGATGTCCCCAATGCTGAATCCCTTGCAATCTCCTCAACTCCATTGGCAACCGATTTCTCTGCACCTCCTCCATACGACCAGCTTGGGTGAGTTCTACTGCTACCTCTTTCCATACCTGCAATTGCAGTTCATATACATTAATTTCTGCACTAAAATCATACACAAGCATGATCATACTTTTAGCCCCTACTGCACTAAAATCATACACAAGCATGATTATACTTTTAGCTCCTAACAATTATATTAACAACTACATTACCATAGTTATTAGAAACTATGATGTCACTTACCTGTGGTGTGGGTACATAAGGCACAATTGCCCTGGTTATGTCAGTTCCACTAGCAGTTTTCTCTTCTGTCACACGTGCAGAAGTACCACCAAAATAACTACCACTTCCATAGAAAGTCCGCATCCTGGTTGTCAGAATATAGCTTGGCAATTCAGCACCATCAAGCACATCCAATGGAGTAGCAACATAACCCTCTCTTATATCCCCTGTTATGAGCTGTGGCCCAAAAGAACATCCACCAGGATGAACAACATCTCCTTTAGAAGCTACAACAAACCCATCTATTCCCTTGCCGACAATTACATACCAGGTATCAGGACGTGCTGTGAAAAGTTCTTGGAGAATGGGATTTGAAATGACAAATGATCGACCTTTCATCTCAGTCATATTGGCCGAATCAAAATCTAATGAAGGAATATCCAATGTTGGCTCAACTCCCTCTGGCAAGGAGGCCATAAAACCCATATGCTCACCCCCCACAACCCTCCTGGGCACATGATCAACACCACCACCATACATCACATCCCCCTGTTTAACAATTTTGAACCCCTGACTTCCAGTACCAGCAAGAACAAGCCAAGTGTGTGGGTGATCTATGGTGAAAGATCTAAGGCTGTGCCTTCCAAGAGTAAATTCCGTCGCACGTGCAGAAGTACCACCAAAATAACTACCACTTCCATAGAAAGTCTGCATCCTGGTTGTCAGAATATAGCTTGGCAATTCAGCACCATCAGGCACATCCAATGGAGTAGCAACATAACCCTCTCTTATATCCCCTGTTATGAGCTGTGGCCCAAAAGAACATCCACCAGGATGAACAACATCTCCTTCAGAAGCTACAACAAACCCATCTATTCCCTTGCCGACAACTACATACCAGGTATCAGGACGTGCTGTGAAAAGTTCTTGAAGAATGGGATTGGAAATGACAAATGATCGACCTTTCATCTCAGTCATATTGGCCAAATCAAAATCTAAGAAAGGAATATCCAATGTTGGCTCAACTCCCTCTGGCAAGGAGGCCATAAAACCCATATGCTCACCCCCCACAACCCTCCTGGGCACATGATCAACACCACCACCATACATCACATTACCCTGTTTCACAATTTTGAACCCCTGACTTCCAGTACCAGCAAGAACAAGCCAAGTGTGTGGGTGATCTATGGTGAAAGATCTAAGGCTGTGCCTTTCAAGAGTAAATTCATACTCCTTAAGCTCTCTAACACCCACCACTGTACTCTGCAAGTATGTGGGAGACCCCTTAAGAGCAACATGCTCTATAACACCATTTCTACCATTAACTTCAGCATACATGGGTACAACAATTGCAAGTGGAAAATGATGCAATCCATCCCTAGAGGGTGGCCTAGACACTTGGTAATGCATAGATTGCAGGGGATTGATTTCAGGAACATAGAAATTAAAATGTCTCTGATCACCACAAAGTTCACAGAAGCAGCAGTTACTTACCTGATGACGATCAATATTGTCAATGAAATCACTGGGCTCTTCTTTCACCTTCTGTTTCTTTTTCCTTGGTTCAGTGAAACCAGGGGGCTTTTCAGGTCCTTCATGTCTTGCACTCAAAGGGCAACCACACATGACAAGATCCCTTTGTGCAAGGAACCATGGAGGATCGTTGAGAGGCAATTCCTCATACTTCCGGTCTGGCATGCAGTAGATAAAGCCAAAGGAATCCACAAAAAGAACATTCACATCCAATGGTTTCATCATCGTTGATGCCGAAGGAAAATCGGTATGCTCTGAATTAAAATCTTGTTTAAGATTTATGCTGGAAAAAAAATTGTGGTGGAAAATGAAGTTGCACAGGTTTCCATACCACCCTCTCGCACTCGGAAGTTGCAAAACAATTATGGCACCTAGTACTCTAGGCCTACAAAATTACACTGCATGCTCCGCATCAACATAGCTAAAGTGAAACGGCCGAACAGGATTGCGCCAATTTCTGGGAGATCAAATCACAGCCGTATGCTGACAGTGGACCCAAATCATGTGAAATGAAACACAGAAAAATTACTCCAACCTCCTCTCTCTACTAATTACACCAGTAAAGTAAAAGTCAAGGAGACATTTACTGGATATGAAAGACTACCCCATGGTAAAGTAACGATGAGCATTGGTTGGACCCCGAGGTATAACCTTTACAGGTGCAAAAAATAGTCTGCACTACTTATTGGAGACTTAAGGTCTTCAACTTTACAAGAAACAGGTATAATGGTCTCTAGTCAAACTTCTTTAGGCAAACTTGTTACAAGTATCTTAACAGTCTTAACACATTAAAGGCTAGTTAAACCTACTTTCACTTGTATTTTATTTTTCCATAACTGGTAGTTGGTTATGATCAAAGGCATGATAACGGAAGGATGTTCCATATGAAGTTGTTCCAAAAAATCTTGTGAAATAAAAGCGCCTGTTTAAACTCTGCATTTCTCAGCAAAGGGCCGGTGTCCATAAAGAGGTCAATATATGAACATAACCCAAATGAGATATTCCTCTTGCAATCAGACTGCAACGTAATCGTAACCTGATTGCAAAGGTCCGCATACTGACAAACGCTCACCTGCATATATGTTTTGGTTACGATTAAATGTGTAGCCTGGTGGATGAACTGTTAGTAGTCCACCACTAGGCCACTAGATACTCCTTTGAAACTGTTATAAGCAGAAAAAGACGGTGTTTCCATGTACATACTAAGTTTTTTTGAAACTCCGCCAAGTACCCTAAATGTAAGTAGAATTGCAGTGTGAGTGAGCCGAAAGGAGTTTGTCATTAGCTTAAATAAAATCACTTGAAACCTTACTCTGTAAGGAACCCTGTGTGGAGTTCACGTACACAGTAACCTATGAGGAAGTATCTTTCGCCACTGGCCCCTTCTTCCCCTGTGCTTATCCATCCTCCAACACCCTTCAACGACACCCTTCAACGACACAAGAACTACTCTTAAGGATTATTGTTTGATTTTACGATGCAGAGGACTTCTCTAACATCACCTCTCTCAACAGCAAAATTTTCTTTAGCCCCATCCTCTTCTCCCTCCCGAAACTCCTCCAAGGCAACTTCTAATGCCATCCTCATTTCCAGTTAATCTCTAGAGTGGGTGGGGTGGTTTTATTCCCAGCCTCATCCTCGCATTCACTATCACTGCTTTGTGGATTTATATCTCGGATGCTTCGGGGTAACGAGTAAAATTTAGACAGAGTTGTGCTGGGGAATAGAAGCAAGGAACCAGATGAAAGAACTGATTCGAGCGTTTTAGTGTTTAGGTTTTCACCCTCAAAATAATATTTGACCCACAAATCAAAACAGTGATGGTCCCCTAAGTCTCTACACCATTCCTTATTTCAACTGACCAATGAAGATCGAGTGTTTCGTCCACCCACATGTTTACAAGGAATTGCAGAAACTACTCCTCTGTATTGCGATCCATGTGCGATTTAGGTGAGATGCATGTTCGACGTATTTATATATTTTTGCAAAAAGTACTACCCGATATGCCTTGCTTGTGCGAACCAGCAGTGGTTTTTGGAGCGGCTTGCGATGTTGAGCCGGCTAAATCTTAACTTATCACTACTATTTTTGTAGTCTACAACAGACCATGGTGCGACCCATGCATTATGTGGGACCCTAGCCGAGTACGAGCCTTCGGCTCTTAACTTAATACTACCGTATATGCACTCTCCTTGTTTTGTTCCTGCGGTGTTGAATATACATCTGTGCGACGAGATATTAACGCACTGGTTAAGGAAAAATTAAAGGATGTTGATTATGCCCATAAAAAAGTGTGTAACAGAGGGAAGAGCTAAATTCAACTGGATTTGTCCATCTGTCTTATAAAAGGAAATAATCCCTTCACTAAACATCAGGAACAGCAACCTGAGCTTAATTGAAACATCATTAACAGCGAGATGAACCTCAATGATGAGGGTGCTGATCTAAATGATTGCAATGATGAGATTGATGACCCGAAATAAAGAGCTGCATTTTTGAGCATGAATCTCAATAAAACATCAATTAACAGAAACAGCTTTGGTTTTGTTTCAAGTTTTTTGTTTACATCGGCATCGTGTATTAAACCAATAGTTCAATCAGATTGATGTTGGAGGTTTACATCTCAAATTTTGACGAATCTGGTAACAACAATCTACCAATTTTGGGTACGAATACGGAACTGAGATTGAATGGGATCCTTGCCAGAGAGATTTCACAAACCCTGGCCCACGATCTTTACATTCTCTGCGTCTCTTCAATGGAGATTGTTCCGCAGTTACACACAGAGAAATGGTAGATAGAATTAATGAGAGGATTACCTATAATGTTGGGATATGTTTAGGGATTACGCGGATAGTTCGAGGACAAGGAAGTCACGAAATATATATGGAAAGTACTTTGTGAATTATAAACTAGTTTTGTAATTATATCATGTTACAGGACTATTTTGTGCAATTCCCCCAAAACAGAAAACAAGGGTAATATAAAGAATGTACGAGACTTTAGCTAACATAAGCGTATGGAAAAGGTACCATTGAAGAGGTGTTTTGGGCACCTATCAAATTCCCCCACACTTAGTTTTTGCTTGTCCTCAAGCAAACTCCAAACACAACATTCCGTGAGGAAATGATTGTACTTAGAGCAACAAGTTTCTTCTTGTATTTCATGCACGAGTACGACTAGCAACAAGTCAACTTCTTGCTTTTTTCATGCTCATGAACTGATTCTTGCTTCCTCCAAACCTCAATGTAGGTCAGCAACTTCACAATTCTGTCCACCGTTTTATTGCTCAAATTCACATCACAACCCCACAACACAAATCAGTTCAGCAACTTCACAATTCTTCCAGAAATCTGGACAAAAAACTGTGCAACCATGCCAAAAGCTCGACTGAGATCTCCTTCCTTTCACAACTCATGTCTTGTATCTTATTCTTGTGTATCACTTCAAAAACCCTTTAGAAGCTCTGTTGTACGCCATAAAATTTCATCCACCAGTTGCAACATCCAAACCAATTAATCCCACAAAAATTCATATCAGTTGCCACACGCACCTAACAAATCTTCATTGCTTCTCAATTCGCCAATCGATTACCTCAACTTAACCCAGTTTCGGACCATATAGAACCCCCAAATTCATTGTTGTTGTTGTACACCACTAGAAATTTCACCATGACTGACTTGTATTGTTGTTCCAACTATTGTTGTTGTTGTGTTGTTGTTGTTGAATCAATGAACCACCATAGCTCTTACAGCCACCATTACCAACTCCATCTTGATCTTACATCCTTCTAAAGTCTTCTTCTCCCTATGTAGAATCAACACCAGACACATTCATGGAATGTAGTCCACTGTATCTTTATTTTCGTCTCAAGTCTTCATTAACTGATGCCGCAAATCTTGCAAGAATGTCCATTCTGACCTCTTGTTGCCAGGCTCCATTCTGACCTCTTTGTTGTCAGCTGTAATGTACCACAATTAAATCAAGACCATTCGAGATAAAATTCCAGATTCCATTGTTCTTGTTGTTGTTTCAATGTGCGACTACTATATCGAAGTAAGAACAAACTCACACCATAGAATTCTTTCGATTTTTTTTTTTTTTTTTTTTTGTTTTTATTATTTTTTTTTTTTTTTTTTTTTT
>JAJJMA010309903.1:0-12617 GCA_023529015.1 Papaver nudicaule
TATTTAATTCAGGGCCTAAACATAACTATTTTGTAATATGGGGTCTAATATTATGGGTAACCCGTGGGTTGGGTCTTAGAATAATTTTACCTAAATAAAATTGTAGATTATTGGTCGGTTAAGCCGACCCGAACCGTCTGTAAAACCAAATGTAGAACTTTATCCTGCCATACAAAAAAAATGTTTATTTAAATATAATTCTTTTAAGTTCTTAACCACCTAAAGAAGTAAGACAACAAGGTAGTGGCCGTGGTACCGAAGAGAAGGGAGTGTTTCGTTCTGTTACTGAGAAGAAGAAGAAGAAGAAATAGCAAGCCGACCACGAGTGAGAGTTTGAGAAGAATTATTTAGTAATTAATTACAGGTGGATGGAGGTTAGGATTATTTTCTGTAACTACATCTATGGTCGCTAATAGAACCTCGGGTTTTTCAGTTCGGTTCGGTCGGTCTAAACGTCAAAACCATAAACCAACCCGTTCATCCAACGTATGTGATTGTTCAAACCATACACCTGAAGGATCTAACCACCTGGTGAAGAATGCAGGTGTGGGGTTTTTATCTTAAAAGGCCTCGGTACTATGTTAGGAGATTCTATGACTTATTAGGCACCACCTTGAACTCCGCTTATTCAATGTGGGACTAACCCTATGGCTATGGTCGAGCCAATCCCTAACAATCTCCACCTTGGCGAGATCCAGAGCCATCTCACCAACCATCGTCGTAGAGTCATCGTTATGCAACATCTTGAGGTACACCTTGCTCCTTTATGTCCACAACTCCACATTGATTGGCACCATTCCAGGTGTACTGCATGCCAACTCAATCTACCGTACACGATCATCGTCCGTCTACTACCGTCGAGCTTCGTTACAGTCAACTTGTTGAGCCTTGGCTGCCCTTAGAGGAACGTACCCAAGGGTCTTGACATCCATAACTACTCGACCACTTGTAGCCCTAGCTCTGATACCATTTGAAGGATCTAACGGACTGTCGGACTCACTCGGGCCCGACCATATAGTACCGATATTGTCCCTACTTGACCACCTGGTGAAGAATGCAGGTGTGGGGTTTTTATCTTAAAAGGCCTCGGCACTATGTTAGGAGATTCTATGATTTATTAGGCACCACCTTGAACTCTGCTTATTCAATGTGGGACTAACCCTATGGCTATGGTCGAGCCAATCCCTAACAATACCAAGACGTATGGTTCAGTTGGTTTAAAAATACCCATTCACTACGCCACAGGGGCCTGTTTGTAACGCTTATAGACGTTGCGCAGAATTAAAGCAACGTCTATTAGCGTTGCAAATACGGCGTTACAAATTTTTCGTGACGTCTATTAACGTTGCTCTAATTAATTAAAGCAACGTTGTAACGTTGCATCTTCCATTGCACTTTTTTATTTAAAGCAACGTAAGTAACGTTGCAGAATTTATTTAGAGCAGCGTTTTCTGTAATTTAGGCAACGGCTATAAACGTTGCGGATTTTTTAATTAAAATTAAAAAAAAATTATTGTATTACAAAAAATACCAAATATTGTATTAACAAAAATACCAAATATTGTATAAAAATACCAAATATTGTATTAAAAAAAATACATACATTAATTAAAAAAAATAAGTTTTCTCAATTCCATTACATACAAATAATTCATACAAATAATTCATACTCATAGGCTTCAATGATAAGAACCATGATTCTATGATTGACACCTGAAATATAAAAAATCCATACGACTCACAAACAGGGCCAACCACATCAAAGATTGAAATCTCAGATTCATATGGGGATACCAATTCAATGTGCTACACAGACGAAGAAAAAACATAGTCATGGCATGGGTCAAATTTTAAGTTAATGCAACCTATATTTTAAAGAAGGATATCAAGTATAACTTTATAACAAAGGTGGGATAACATTCATTGATTACTTACTTGATACGCGTCATAAAGGCTAGGCCTGATGAGCTCAGCCATGCTGCCATCGATCACGATAAAGTTTTTGGTTCCATTTGTTTTAACACCAATGACCCAATTAACAAGTGATCGCCCAAGTTCAATAATGAGCTTAAGACCTCGGGAAACAACTATCTCTCGAACCTACAATAAACATCAAGTTAAATGCATTGTTATCTTCTCCGTAGGACATACATATTTCATAGGGGAGGACAGTGACACTGCAAATAATGAGTTGCCAAAGCAACATCACTTTTCCTCCCTATTTCGAGTCATCCAACAAAACAAGTTAACAAAATGTTGAACAAGCTCACCCGCAATAGCCAAACAAATATTGGAGAAAACTGCCCAAGCTCAGATGCTGTACTCATTCCTCCGGAGGCTCTAACTCGGATATGCTTAGTCATTTCAGTGACAAGGGATAGATGATCTAGCGCAGCCTCGTCTGTACCACCCATCTGATTAAATAGAAGAAAAAAAAAGACATGAAGCAAGGGATGCCACACATAATTGAAACAGGTAACCTTACAGTTTACCTGATACGACAACCTCCTAAAGCAAGTTCCATATGAAACACCACAACAATCAAGCCAATTCAAGACGACAAAGATATTAACCAACAACTCCTTACCCTTAGTTCTTCGTACGCCCAGTAATACTGTGGATATTTCCCACCAGCTCCACCGAAAAAGCTTCTTGCCAAGAATCTAACAACACCAAAATCTTATCCCTGACATGCATATCCATCTGAACAAACCCAATACACAACAACAAGTCCTGCAATTTGTTAGTATCCTCACCGCTCAGTATAGCAGCTTGCACTGCAGCACCATAAGCCACCACTTCAGTTCTTAAATTAGCAACAATCCTAATCCTCAGGGTTGCTGTAACACCTACAATGCAACACTTAAAGGAGAAAATTTTTGATGGGGGCGAATTTTGATGGGGGCGTGGGGGACGAATAGGGAGATGACATTTGTCATGTTCTAAATCAGTTTCAAACGGATTAAAATTGTCGTTATGTATGGAAAGGATATTTAGGGGTTGTTTTAGTTTTGTCGTTTCTTCTCCAAAATATTTTCACTTTCTGCAACAAATTCAATCGAAATACTATCATACGAAATCCCCGATCAAAATTCAATCAAATTCAATCAATCACTTTCTGTATGGAAAGGGTATTTAGGGGTTGTTTTAACCCATATCACCCAAACATTTACATGTTCCTTCCTCATCGTCATTTTCTTTTTCATGTTGCTTTGATTCCCAATCCATAATTAACTTAAAATTAGAATCCCAACTAAGAAATTTCTGGTCATATACATCACAGTACAGATATTAGCAAAATCAATTTTTTTTTTCCTGATAGTAATCTTGTCGATGATAAGACTAGAATCAAATAAATAGAAACTAGGGTTTTAATGAGATTTGAAGAAACTCTCCATCTTTGACAAATAATCTCATTAAATCATCAAAATCATGGGTTTTGATTGTTTCTATCTAAATTTGATTGACCAGGGAGAATCAGTGAGATTTTTTATTCCTCTTTTTAGTTTTTAGGAGACTAGAACTTTAACTCACAGAAGAAAATACTTTAATATATTCACAACGATATAAATGGGCTTTTTATATGAATTTACCGTTAATACCCTTTCCTGAAATAACAGTAACTTAAGTTGGTTATAAATTAATTAAACTACCGACAGATGTCATCTTTTTATTCGTCCCCCACGCCCCCATCATAATTCGCCCCCATCAAAAATTTTCTCCACTTAAAGCTTGAAATTGTCAGCTGGATTATGGATTATAAACACAGAAAATATCCAAATTGATAAATCTCAACAAGGGTCTTCACATGAATATCCATAATAAGCTGTATCACCCATATTATTCCTAAAACTAGTTCTACCAACATAACAACCTTTGCTGCTGTTGGAACTACATGGTAATTTTGAGCAACAACCTTGTCTACAGCAGTTCAGTCAATTCCTTACTTGCACTCTCACTGACAACGACTTGAAGCTGGATGGCGCAATGTATCATCATTGACATTGACTATGGACAGTCTCAATTTCAAGGACTATGATGTAACTAAGGAAGTGCCCTAGAGACTCACCCAGAATCACGATAGTGACCTGTATGTGTACATCTAAAGAAACAGGTCGGTACTACAAGGATGCTAAGTAGCTTATCCAGCTAAAGATCGAGTTTTTTGTTTTATCTCTTTAGTAGCTTTTTGCTGCTGTCAGAAACCACATGGTATTGCCCAGCAACAACCACCAACTTCAATCAAACTAGATTTCTACAGATTATAAGCTGACACTAAAAAATAAACTCGGTACACAATAGCTCACTCAGTCTTTACTAGCTAGCATAACAATTTTAAACAAAGCAACCACAAACATTTACACTTACTTGTACCGTTAAAAAAACACAAAAACTCGGACCTGCAGCAGGACTAGCAGCAGGACGAGTAGCACTTATAACATAATCCTAGTCAATAATCGAAAGTGCTAACTCGGAATCGAATCATAATGCTAGGTAGAGTCTGTAGTTGTAACCTACGCAAACATAGGTTAGATATTCATGCATACCAGTCGAAATATCAGGTTATAAGGAATCAAGTCAAAGACACACTCAGCAGACTAAACTCTATGGTCTATTACCTCACTTGAGTTGTAGCCATAGCCCAATACAGGGAAATATCAGGTTATAAGAAAATTTATGTACTAACAATGTTGTTTTGAAAAAATTTCATGACTTGGCACAAATCTAAAATCTCCGCTGATGCACAAGCAACGGACCAAACTTTGGATATAGGGAAATTATTAGTTTGTATATTACCCGGATTGTAAGAGGAGTATGCGGCCTTCACGGAGAAGATCCCTTTCTTATCTCCAAGCCAGATGAGAATGTCGTCTTCATTAGGATCATGAGTAATATTCTCCACCATTGGTAACAGACCTGCTAGCTCACAATTTCGACATCATAAAGCTTTCTTCTATGCTGCAAGCCCAAATCCCAATTCAAACCATCATTTCCATCAAATAATAGAAAAACAAAAACAACAAGGAAATTGAAGAAACTCAACTTAACAATAAACCCAGGGTAATGGGTCAACAATCTGTAACCAGGAAACAAAAAAAAAACTATCAATCGAACTTAAATTAACAAAAAAAAAAATACCAAATCAAGAATAAAAAACCTAACCCTAGATCGAAAATTGCAAATACAATGAAATGTAACCAGGAAACAAAAAAAAAACTATTAATCGAACTTAAATTAACAAAAAAAATTACTAAATCAAGAATAAAAAACCTAACCCTAGATCAAAATTGCAAATACAATGAAAAATTACAACTTTTAAAAAAAATGAGTAACCCTGGATCGTAACCTTGGAAAATCGAATGTGAAAAGAGGTTAAGATTTACATACAAATCGGAATCTTCTTCTACAAATCAGAACCCCAACTTCAAATCAGAAAAAGCTAACCCTAATTTTTGATTTCTGTGTATTTGAGATCGTGATGGTGGTGGTGGTAGAAAGGGGGAAGAAGAAAGATGATAAATGGTCTGAGGAAAAGAGACTGCGTGAGAAAGAAACTGAGTGAGGAAAAGAGATTTCGCAGAGAAAGAGAGAAAGGTCGAGAGGGGAGGGGAAAAGAAGATAGAAATGAGAGAAGAAAAAAAAAACATAAAACGAAATATAAATCCGGAAAATCTAATTTCCGGTAAAAAGACAATATTAGCCCTACATGCGCAACGCTAGTCCACGTTGCTATAACGTTGCTTAATTAATAAAAAAAAAATTATTTACAGCAACGTTAAAAAAAATTGCGCAACGTTATTTGACGTTGCCACGTGCCCAACGTCTATTAACGTTGCAGATGCAAAAAAAAAACGTCACAAATCCGGGCCTGTGGCGTAGTGGTTGTTCAATCGGTTTCGGCTGGTTCGGGTAAAACGGTTCAGTTTTTGTGCAGCCCTAGTTGGAGTTTAAATAGTTCGGATGAATGGTTCGCGAAAAGTATTATTCGGATAATTTGCAAATTGATTGGAAGGAAATATTATCACGAGAGTAGAAAATACAATACGCCGTCGAGAATCCGTTGGTAGCAACAAACGCTGTTCTGGTGGAGAAATGAGGTATGTAGACTACACTAAAATCAAATGATACATTTAAGAGAGTTTATTGCGAATGAGAAAAACAAAATACATCTTCAATATTTAAGGTCACTTTGACATTGATCTCAGTGTCTGAGATAGAAATGAAGTGGTAATTGCATCCTAGCCAAAAACAACATGAAATTCGGATGAAATGTTTCGTTGTTCATGAAGTGGTAATTGCATCCTACCGATCAATTTTAAATCAGTGCACAACATAATTTTCAACTCCACAGGCAAATACGTTTTGGTTTTCTCCAATGTCCCACACAGGGACGGAACTGGGGGGGTGCTAAGGGTGGCTGTAGCCCCCCCAAAAATTTGGAAAAACCCTTTTGGGCAAGCCTAAATATCCAGTAAAAAAAATTTAGCCACCCCAATTTCAAAAATAGCCCTTTCATTGGATCATTGTTAAGTCCATTTCCAAAACGTTAACATAAATTCGCTTGATTCTTGTTGTATTTGGTCTATAGTGTTGGATTTAATCATAATATTCATTGCTTGATTCTAATAATTTGATTCATGTTGTTTATTGTGTTGATGTTCTTGTTGTGATTGATTGACGTTTATACGTATAATAGCAAAAAAAAAACGGTCAAAATTTCGGGCGGCCTACGGCCGCCATTTTTTTTTCTTCACATTGATGTCGTACTTTGTAACAAATATTTTAGCCACCCCGAACATAAAATCCTGGTTTCGTCCCTGGTCCCACATTCTTTTTTGAACAAACACACTAGACCAATCTTATGTATGTCTAATGGGAAGTTCAACTTCCACGAAAAGCATGGTCTATACCCCAAATTCAACTTCTCTTTCCATATATATGTAGAAGTGGAAGTTGAAATGCTACTTAGGCGCTCAATGATTGAGCGCCAAAAAAGTGGATTCACGCTCAATGATGTAGCGCCGAAAAGAATATATTCTCATTAGATCTGATGGCTAATAACATATATTGCAGATCTGATGGTTGAGATTATCTGGCGCTTTATCATTTAGCGCCCCACCATTATATGATTCAGCGCTAGACTGATGTGTAATGCTATCTAGCACCGCTATCTAGCACTCCCCATTAGACTTGGGTTACTACTTTGCTGATGTGTCCTACTACTTTTTGGTGGATATGGAAGTCTCATTAGACTAAGCCTTAGCCTTAGCATCTATTTTCTCTAAGTTTTCCCGGTGTAACCCATTATTCTGAAAAAACTTGGTTTATTTATGAAGGTTAGATTGGGTCCTCATCATATTTATGGGGCCTTGAAAAAATCACAGTCGGCATGCCGACTTTTAGCTTAATCCATGCCGACTGTAGCTTAACCCATGCCAATTGTGATTTTTTTCAAGATGTGGTGAGAACCCAATCGAATCTTCTTATTTATACATTAACAAAATCGTTTTTTTCATCCATTAGGTGATCCACTACGCATGATTTTTTTCGTTTGATTGTTTAACATGAGTTTTGAACTTTCAGGCCCTATGCACTGAATTTTTGATCGAGAAATGCGGCCAAGTATGCTATTAGGAGGACTAAAATAGTGGTTGTACATTACAAAATGATATCCGAAGCACCCTTTTCCAGTCAAAATCAATAAAAAGGCTATCATGGACAAAACATTGGAAATTGTTGGGTTGACATACCCGCTTAAGTACCTTTATTTCTATGAATTTTCCTATTGACCGATAGAAAAAAAAAATATTAGTATGAAAAAAAACAGAAAACAAAAAAAAAAACATTGAAACTTGTGTCTTGAGGTAATATGGAGTGATAGTGCTTCGCCATTCGTTTTTATGATAGACTATGTATACTGGTCGAAAAGGTTTATAACTCGTTATTCATTTTCTCTTATTCTGATGAGCCTAATTGTACCTGCAAGTTAATGCCATATTTAACTTTTTAATGATACCGATAAATGCATTGTTGCGGCAAAATTAAAAGAACATCACGGTTAAATTTTTCTTAAAACAAACAAATCGTAGTTTTTCTTACCAGTATATATTACATAAATCACTACACCATTTGGGGGGGTTTCCAACATACTATAAGTGCTGCTAAAAATTCAGGCTGATTTATTGCAACACAAATACAGTGTTAAGAATCCTATGTTGCAAATGTGCTGGGGGGTGTTTGCAGCACTCTATTTGTGTTGTTTTAATTAATTAAAACAACACAAATAAGTGCTGCTTTAATTCAGCAACACTTCTTTTAAATTACCCTGAAACGACATGTGGCACCGAGCTGGCGACATACGTGGCACCGCCTGCCAACAATGCACGACAGGTGTCAAAGAGCTGAACCAACCAATTAACGACACGTGTCAGAGAGATATCCAACAAATGGACGACATGTGTCGATCAGCAAGCCAATAAACGGACGACACGTGTCAGAAAGCTGACCAATAAATTGCCGACACGTGGCTGTCTAAAAACCAATAAAAGGATGACACGTGTCAGAGAGCTGGCCAACCAATAGACAACACGTGTCAGGAAGCTATCCAATAAATGGTCTACACGTGTCAAAAATCTGGCCAATAAATGATAAACACGTGGCAACCTGCGAACTAATGAATGGATGACATGTGGCAGACAATTGGCCAACTGCTGTACGACACGTGTCTCCGAGCTATCCAATGACTGGAAGGCACGTGTCATCGTGGAAACCAATTAATGGATGTCACGTGTCGTAGTGCAGACCATTGAACGGAAGACACGTGTCTCCGAGCTGTCCAACACAAAGATGACATCTGTCACCGGGATTTATGTCAGTTCTGTTACCGGATGTCAGTCCGGTAACCGGAGGGTGCCAGATTCTGGTCACCTGGAAATTCAAATATGCAATTTTCATTTCAAAATATGCAATTTTCATTCACAAAAAGTCTGGTTCAAAACCATTTACATTTCTCATTTGATTCCATTTACATTCACAAAAAGTATACTTTATACTTGTATACGCAAGCAGACTACCTAAGCTGCTGCACAAAAGAGCAAGCAGACTACCTAAGCTGCTGCACAAAAGAGTATATCTAAGCAAACAGACTACCTAAGCTGCTGCACAAAAGAGTATATATAAGCAAACAGACCTGCTGCACAAAAGAGCAAGCAGACTACCTAAGCTGCTGCACAAAAGAGTATTATAAGCAGAAGTACCTAATCAACCAAAGGGGGCAGGAACTCCATGCGCGACACTGGCCAAACAACCCATTCACCTAGCTGAAGATCCCCAAGAAAATTTTTATCATCACCTTGAGGACGGTCAGGTATAGGGCAGTTTGGGTCAAAAACTTCTTCAACTCGAATCTTTCGCTCATCTTGGTAGAGTTTAAGGTTGTGGCAGAACTCTCCTTCTTTACCATAAATGACAACCCCTGTAGCCACAGTTTTTCTCTTTCGATTGAAGAGGTGCACCATTTGACAGTCACTATTGGGATCCTCAAAACCAATAATTCCTGGGACCACTGGAATTCTGTCAGGTGAAGCAGTTTCATTGCTGTTGCTGCTGTTGCTGTTGCTGTTGCTGCTGTTGCTGCTGTTGCTGCTGCTGCTGCTGTTGTTGGAGAGGAATTTTTGTAGCATGGGTTGAAGGGATTGTAACACCATCTGAGAAACTAATTGGCTTTGCACCATTACATTATGTTGGTTGTCCTGTGTTGGTGTTGGTGGTGTTGTTGCTGTTGCTGTTGCTGTTGCTGTTGCTTTGGCAGCCATGACTGCTGTGGCAAGGCTGACACGCAGCGCCTGCTTCTTGGTGAGATGAGAGGGGTAACCAGTCAAAACCTCAGCACTTTGATCACCCAGATCAGTAGTAGCTTTGAACCCATCAGCTTGAGCCTGAAGATACAATAGACAAGCAATACATATGAGTAGGTGACCAGTTTAGAAAGCACTACATTCCAACTTTGTAGGGTTTTACAGATTGCATAATGTATTAACAGAACAGTACTTACCATCTTATGCACTTTGTTTGCAAAAGTTTGGCGACCAGACTTGTGTTTCCTAATTCTCTTTAGTGCACTCAACCTGGCTTTTGCACGTCTTTCTGCGGCACCATTTTTCATTTCATTCATCACAAACCCTTTCCACCATTCCTCTTTGTGATAATAAGCAGGGCGTGCAGCCAACATCTCTTCCAGTGTGGTCTTTCCTTTGAGGTGTTGTCTTAGGGTAGTTTTGAAGTTTCGAAGCTTTGGCGCAAATTCACTCACTACCACAGGCTTCATGAGTTCACTTGGAACAAGGAACTCAAACTCAAGCTGCAACAAACAAGTTCTGAATGTCAATAATCATACAGCAATCTATTTTACATTCAAAAATCGAATATCAAATAGAAGCAAAAACTGAATTAGAGCAGAATATTACCATCAAAGCATTCCACACATCTTCTACATAGTTGTCCGGCATTTGCCTCCAATCTGGAACAGATATTGGGCAATAAGTACGGACAAGATCACCCATACGAGTTGCCATCTTGTCTGCATTGGGACCTATTCGAGAACCAAACTCATCCACTTCTACCAACAACTTAGGTGCAATATTTTCCTCAACTACAGGTTCAACAGTTGAAGAACCAGTTGTTTGTTGTGAGCAAACAAAAGGTTGCTCAGCTGAAGGACCAGGAGAAGAACCAGGATATTGAACCTGCACCAAAACAAGACCAAAAATCAGTTTCATCACTCCATTGAAACTTCCATTGAAACACTCAAACACAAACACAAACTCAATCAGTTGACTTACATCAGCTTCCATTCTTTACTTTGAGATTCCCCTGCAAACACCAAACAAAGCAGAAAATCAAAAACCATTCAAACAAAAATCAAACAAAATCAAAAACACAAAAGACTGGTTTATTACCTTGAGATTAAGAGATTCCCCTGCAAACATGAAATAAAGAAAGTATCAGAAATCATTCAAACAAAAAAACATACAAAAATCAAACAAAAAAACAAACAAAAATCAAATAATAAACATGAGACTGGTTTATTACCTTGAGACTGAGAGTGACAGATTCCCCTGAAAACATGAAACAAAAAAGGAATCAAAACCCTAATTTCAAACAAAATTTAGAACGATTGAAAAAAAATGAAACAAAAATCACTGGTTTATTACCTTTGAAAGCTTGAGAGATTCCTGCAAACAACAAACAAATATTAGTAGAACCCTAATTTCTGAAAACCAAAAAGCAAATATAAAACCCTAATTTCTAACAACAAACTGAAAATCAAAAAGAATGAAATAATACCTTAGGGGGTTTGTAGATCTGAAGCAAAAACTCGATTAGGGTTTGTAGATTGAAGCTCAACAACTCTAGCTTAGGGTTTGATAGTTGATTTTTGATAGTTGATTTTTCAAACTCGAGAAAAATCAAAAAGCAAAAATCCAAATAAAAACCCTATAGCTAGTTTGGGATGTTACAACTCTGTTTTAAAGGAGAGATTAGATTAATTTGGGGGGGATTTTGAGTAGATTTCGAAATTTAGAGGTGACATTTTTCTCTGAAATTTGGAGCCAAATTTGTGAGATTCTTGAATCTCTGAAGTTTGGGTAGTTTAAGAGAGAAAAGATTTGTCATCTTCTCTGAATTTTGGGAGGGAATCGGAGCGGGAGAAATTTTGGGTAGGTAGGGTTTTTTGTTTTCAGAGAAAGGGGGGAAATTTTTGTGGTGTTTGTGAGATTTGTTTTTTGACTGGATAGAGTTGAAATTTTTGTGGTGTTTGGATAAGAGTGGAAATCCTGTTGGACGGTGAGAGATTGGGGGGTTGACTGGATTATCAACGGTGGAGAATGAGTTGAATGCTCATACGGATTGGGGGATGGATGAACGGCTGGTATTCACTCTTAAACTCTTTATCAGCGGTGGAGAATCGCTTGGATAGTCATACGGATTGTGTGCTTTCTCAAGCTCGTGTTTTCGTTTTTTTTTCTAATCAACCTTCGATGCGATGAAGAATCCGACTTAGGGGATCAATTTAGTGATAATCTAGCAAACATTAATTGGTTTGGTGTGAACGATACCTAAAGATTTGGTGCTCCAGTAGAAGAATTCGACTTATAACAAGACGTTTTTATGCAAAAATATGAATAAGAACATTCGGTTTAGTGTTTCGATCGAAGAATCCAACTTGTCCCAAGTAGTTTTTAACCAAAATATGATCAATACCTATACATTTGGTGCTTAGACAAAGAATTCGACTCATCATAAGACCTTATGAAGCAATACATCACTAGGTTTGGTATTTCAACTAAGAATCCCACTTATCACAAGTAGTTTTCACATAAGATATGACCAATACGTATACATTTGGTGCTTCGACGAAGAATCCGCCTAGCCAAAAGATGTTACTAAGCAAGATATCTATGGTTTCGGTGCTTCGATGAAGAATTCGACTCTTCATAAGACGTTTCTAACCAGAATATGACCAATACCTATGGTTTCGGTGCCTCGATGAAGAATTCGACTCTTCGGAAGACGTTTCTAACCAGAATATGACCAATACCTATGGTTTCGGTGCC
>JAJJMA010309926.1:0-18020 GCA_023529015.1 Papaver nudicaule
TTCCTTATGCAATATGGCAGGAGACTATACCTAGTACTTCATTGGTAAGTGATATTTGTAGGGTTAAACGAACATCTGATGTGATTCGTCTAGATCTAGTTCATGTTCTTAGTCCTCCCGTCTTCTTCGATTTCTTTCTCCTACCTCTCCTACCTATTCCTCTCTTTCTGATTGTCTTCTAGGTCTACGGTTTTTTATTAATCAGGTTTCTGCCTAGGTTTTGAGGATTGTTTTTCTATAATCATAATTCATCTTGTTAGTCCTCCTGACCTTCTTTGGATTTTTTTCTTTTAAATTTCTTCTATTTTTGTTCTTGCATGTAAGTCTACTGGCTAAATTCCATCCAAATCATACATCTAAAACATACAATTATATGGGTTTCCATGTATTGTTAGCTTTTGTTTTGGTATCCGTTTAGGCTTACTTAGGTTCCTTCATAACTACCTCTAAGTTCTTTATTACTCTCGGTATCTTCCTCGAAGCCTTAGTCTATGTGTTGGGTTCCAATTAATCACGTTTCAGTCTAAATTGGTAGATTGGGTTTCCCAATTTCATACAGTTAGTTATCTCCTTCACTAAGATTTCTATCTCTACTGCTACTTGGTGTTCATTTTCAATGGAAAATGTTAGCAAATTCTTCGTTTCCAACGAATCCTTTGTTTTCCGATCCAAGGCAGTATTGTTTGCTTGGCAAACTCTTAATTTCCCCTGCCATTGCTCAAATGGATTTTCTATTAATTTGTCTAAGATTAAATTTGAGCAATCCTTCATGCTCTTACCGATTTCTCATCAAACCTACTTTGAGATTCACTACCATCTTCATCTCTGGGTATTCATCACATTTAATTCATGTTCAAGATGGTTTGTGAGGCCAGTAAAATTTTCCTTGCTGGAAAGTCAAATTTGTTTTAGTGGTTTGAGGATGCTGATGGTTAGGGATTCACTTCGTTTCTCCATCCGGGTTACACTTCACAGATGTTCAGAGGTTGGCTGTATCAACCGGGTGAAGTCTTAATGATTCTAACTCGGCCAACCTGGTGGACCAGGATGGTTGACATTCGTAGTTCTCTTTTCACACGGTTTTTTCATGCGCTCTCATTACAACCACGTAAGGGAGGAACAGTCGGTTGTGAGCCCTTGTCTTTGTCTGGGGTAACACATGTGACATATAGAAATAAAGAAATCAGACATTGCTAATGACGTGTAGCGAGATGCAGCACGTTTACATGGGCAGGATTTTCCTCGAATAGAAGGGGCTCGTGAATGGCTACATTGGAGTCACGTCCTATCCTCAAGACCAACTGACCAACCAACTGGCCAACCAGTTTAATATCTACGAGCACAAGTCCAAAGACCACTAATAAGGTCGTGCGTCCACGAAGAACTCATTGGGTCAAATGTGCACATGCAATGAGACAAAAAAGTTTGTGCCAGGTTCTCATGAAGATTTTCTATTGGAGTTTTTCCAACATGGGGGGTTTCGAAGTTTGCTGACTCATAAACGAAGGAAAAAGATATCAACAGTCAAACAAAAATCATCATGTGATCAGACAGGTCTTAATATTGTTCAAGTATGTTTTGGGCCTATGCTTACTTCTCATGCGTGGGATAAGAAGAGGGATGAAAAGGATAAACAAGCTGTTCCGTTGCACAAGAACAAATGGGAGAATCTTGTGCTATGTGGTTCCTTCTTATTTCTGGTGCAAGTTTGGTCCGTCTGGGTAGGATTAGTTTCCCAGTTCCTTGTTCTTTATGGTGTGTTTTGTTTTCAATTGCTGCTTGTGCATAGGGGTGCTGTTGTTCTTGGTTGTTATGTTAGTTTCAGGTTTCCAATGGTGGATTGTTTAAGGTTCACACAGTGCATGTTGGGCTGTGTTGATCCTACTTCTCAACAGATCAGGCCATTTTTGTGGATGACCACGACACATGAAGGTTATGACTCTGGAGTCACCTTCGAACGTGTGCTCAGGTTATGCGGTCAGTTTAAGGACAATGTAATGTATCTTTTGGGATTTTTGGGTGTCCTTGTGAAGGAACCTTGGGATGGGCAATGTGCCTTGTTTGTAACTTGTTGAACTATATATATTTATATAATGGCTCTTGCCTTTGCTTAAAAAAAAGAGAAATTTTGTAAAAGGGTCGTAGATTTTGACCGGCTTTAGGATTTGGGTCGTAAGTTTGTCCAATTTAGGATTTGGGTCGCTTGACCGTCAGTTAACCAACGGTCAAAGTTAAACCGTTACTTTATAATTACACATTTGCCATTCAATTAAAAAAATTATTTTTTTATTATTTTTCACTTTTTTAAAAAAATAATTTTTGATTTGTATTTGAAAATAATTTTTAATATTTTAATATTAATTCAAATTATTTTTTATAATGATAAAAATACTTAAAAAGACTTTAATTTCAAATAATATTAAAAACTATTTTTTTTTTAAATAATTAAAAATTAACTTCAAATAAATAATAAGAAATTAAAAATAATTATTCTTTATTTTTCCAAATTTATTTTCAGTAAATAAATTTATAATAATAATTAAAATCAATTTTTTAATGGAATGGCAAATGTGTAATTATAAAGTAACGGTTTGACTTTGACCATTGGTTGACCGACGGTCAAGCGACCCAAATCCTAAATTGGACAAACTGTGGTTAAGTACTTTCAGAGCCGTCATGTGGCATGTGAAGTGTCAGCGGTTGTGAAATCTTAAGGTTTAAGCAGATGGGCACGGCAAGGGTATCCAGTTGATTACCCTGCGTCCGTTGTAGGTCGTTAAAGCCTCCACACAAACAAACAGCGGTGTGTTTACTAGGAGGCTTTGTCAATCAATATCTTCTATATATATCCATCTCTCAGATTTTCAAAACAGTCTGAATACATTGCACAACATTAAATTAACAAATTTAACTCTTTTTCTTTTTTCTCAAGATATTATTATTCAATACATATCTACCTAACTTATAACGATACGACTTCTCTTCCTAACCACAAATAGTAGAACATAATATTATCTTCGACTGGAAATGAGTTTTCATACGGATTTAACTAGTTTCGGATACATCTTATGATTTTGCCGACGTTCTTTAGTAAAACTTCACCCAATTTTAAAGTCGTTCTTAATTTTATGCTGAGAAAGTGTAGGAATCTCTTCCTAAACAAGAGATGCGTGTGTGCAGAGTCTGTAAACTCGAAAATGGTTATTCAAAAATTCTCTATACTCTCTTCAATTTTGGTTGATCAGAATCGAATAAGTAAGTCTTGTTCTTTTTTTCTTTCCTTTTTCTAGGGTTAGTTATATTTCAGCTCAGCTTTTAAGTTTCTATTTTGAGTAAATTAGTTCTACTGAATTAGTTTTCAAGATCATAGAATACAAACATTTGATGATTATAACTGCTAGTTTGATCTGCTATTAATTCGGTAGATGTTGTGTTGAGTTTCTTCTTTTTCTATTTGTTTGATTGCTCCAATTTTTATCAGTTTTGGTCTGGTTTGTTGAAATTTGCCTCGGTAATGCATGTAATTTCATCTTAGGGTTGTGTAATGATATCAATTGTGGTGATTTCTGTATTAACTCGTTTAATTGGAGGTTGCTTTTCTTACCTTTGATTTTACTACTGTGTCCGGTTGTTAATTAAGATCATGAAACTATGATGCATACCTTGAGTGGAATGACGATATGATTATTTACTTGAGTACATAATTCAACTCAAGGGAGCTGAATCCTCTGGTTTGCATAATTTTGATTGTAAGTTGAACATTAAATATGTTAGTGGACTACTGGAGTCATTAAATATGTAAGAACATTGGCCAAAACTTAAATGTGTATTAATCACTGCCACTTGACAAGGAATTCGTTACATTATTTACCTTGTTATGTTCAAGGTATGATGCAGCTGACCAAAATGGAGATGATATGGATTAGTAGTCTGTTTTACTTATCCTAGTTGCTCCAGTTGACAAAAGTAATAACTACTGATGGACTACGGGATATGATTGAATGGTGTGGATGTGGGAAGTTCTTTGGTTAAGAACCTCAACTCATATGACATCCTTTCTTTCATCCTCACTTTTTTGGTTAATTCTTCCTTAAGCACACTTACACAGTCTTAAGCGGAGACTATGACCTGCTGTCTATCAGTTTTTCAATTGAACTTGTATAAGTTTCAGTTGTTCTTGTGAATGGTTTGTGCTCCCATGTATAGAAATTGTCAACCACAAGTTATCATGGTTTTTGACTATCCTTTTTTTTTGTTTTTTGTTTTTGTTTTGACACAGGTAGGTAGGAGAGTAGTTGCTTTTTTGAGTTTGCGTCAGATGGAGTCTTGCAACTGCATTGAGCCTCAATGGCCTGCAGATGAACTGTTAATGAAGTATCAGTACATCTCTGACTTCTTCATTGCACTTGCATATTTCTCTATCCCCCTTGAGTTGATCTACTTTGTAAAAAAATCAGCAGTTTTCCCGTACAGATGGGTGCTTGTACAATTCGGAGCTTTCATTGTTCTTTGTGGAGCTACGCACCTAATTAACTTGTGGACTTTCAGCATGCATTCACGAACTGTAGCAGTTGTAATGACCACGGCAAAGATTTTGACTGCAGTTGTGTCCTGTGCCACTGCCCTAATGCTTGTGCACATTATTCCTGACCTGTTGAGTGTGAAAACTAGGGAATTATTTTTGAAAAATAAGGCTGCAGAGCTTGACCGTGAGATGGGTTTGATCCGTACCCAAGAAGAAACAGGCAGACATGTTAGAATGCTGACTCATGAGATCAGAAGCACCCTCGACAGACACACAATACTGAAGACTACTCTTGTCGAGCTGGGCAGAACTTTGGCATTAGAAGAGTGTGCTCTGTGGATGCCGGCACGCTCTGGTTTGGAGCTTCAACTTTCCTACACTCTACGCCACCAGAATCCTGTTGGATTTTCTGTGCCTATCCAGCTTTCTGTGATTAACCAAGTCTTCAGTAGCAACCGTGCAATGAAAATATCACCAAATTCACCAGTTGCGAGAATACGACCTCTTGCAGGGAAATACATGCCCGGGGAGGTTGTTGCTGTGCGGGTCCCACTCCTAAACCTCTCTAATTTCCAAAATGACTGGCAAGAACAATCTGCACAGTACGCGTTGATGGTTTTGATGCTTCCCTCAGACAGTGCGAGGCAATGGCATGTGCACGAGCTGGAGCTAGTCGAAGTGGTTGCTGATCAGGTTTGACATGATTCTTGACTCATTTATATATATACATGAAGATCTGTCCATAAAATCTCAAAGAAATTTACAGGTTGGTTTGATTGGATAGTTCGTTGTAGTGGAGAAAAGTTAATTTCCTGGGGTCTCTCCAGGAGTGTCAGCTAGACGTTTCTTTGGTCACCAGATCATGTGTTCCTGGATAGCAAATAGTTTTGGCTTCTTTTAGTGTAATTCACGTCCAATTTAGTTTTAGGTGAAATATGAATTAGTTGCACCCACTCGATTGCCCTGCAGCAACCTGTATGAGATGGAGACACTATTCTGGGCCCTGGTACCATACAAGGAAAATTGTGTAATTACATCTACATCGCTCATCAGTATGAAATCTAGTGGCGTTCAGTATTCTGCTCCATTTTTACTTTTTTGGATGCTTCAACTCCAGAAAACTCGTCTTCTCCACAAGGGTTTAAAAAAGCTAAGAAGCATAGTAATTCAAGTGTGTATATCCATAAAGCTAGTAAAAAACTTGCTCAACTTCAAAGATTTTTAGGTTAATTCTTGACTCATTGGTCTTTTGAAAGGTGAAAGACAATAATAATTCATATGATTGCCTCCTTTAAATGTAGCTTCAGACCTTCAGTAGCTCACCCAATCATTTGCTTACAATTCCCTTATAGGGCCCACATGAATCTGTTGCAAGATAAATTACTTAACCACAATTTTGCATCTTCTGTGTTGTATCCGTTTCTTCCTTCAGGACTTGGTCAAGCTTAAGTTTGAGTTTGGAACAGTGTAAATCTGTTGAGTATACATCTCGATTGATAAAAATTATGATAAGTATGAAACTCATCTATTCTCCGGCTTCAGTTCAGAGAACAGTTCTTGCTTTTGAGATATTTCTGTGGCGTTGAGGCTCAATGTATGTGAATGTCGTAGTTTGCTGGTCATAAGCCTTCATGTAGTACTGGTGTTTACTTTCTATGCTTAGATTGAAAAATGTCTTAACGTTCACTCTCTGGGTTCTGTCAAGAGTCTTAAGGGTGTTTACTTAGATTACAAACTTTGGATTATAAGGAGAACAAGACTACTGAAATGTTTTCAAAATTACTCACAAAGTTGCGTACTTTAAAGTTGGTGTAGGTGTTACATAACCAGTTCTTGTGTGTACAGGTGGCAGTTGCTCTTTCCCATGCTGCAATTCTCGAAGAATCAATGAGGGCGAGAGACCAGCTTATGGAACAAAATGTTGCCCTGGATCTAGCAAGGAGAGAAGCAGAAACAGCTATACGAGCTCGCAATGATTTCTTGGCAGTTATGAACCATGAAATGAGAACCCCTATGCATGCAATCATTGCACTCTCATCTTTAATTCAAGAAACTGAATTGACACCTGAACAACGCCTTATGGTGGAAACCGTTCTAAAGAGCAGTAACCTCTTAGCAACGCTCATCAACGATGTATTGGATCTTTCAAGGCTTGAAGACGGAAGCCTTGAACTTGACATTGGGACATTTAACCTTCATGGAATGTTTAAAGAGGTATTAGACACATGCAGAAACTGATGAAACAAATACATCCCATGCACTACTGGAAAAACGTTATAAAAATTAAGCAAATGAAAAGGGAGAAAATGCACTATTTCTCACCACTTCACTGAACTCTTTCAAGATTAGATTTGTTCTGTGTATGCTTTGTTTCCAACTACTAGAGGTTCTTCTTATGATGAGATGCCTATATTTTCATTGCAGGTGATTGACTTGATTAAGCCCATTGCTTCTGTTAAAAAGTTGCTGATCTCATTAAATATGGCTGCGGATTTGCCTGAGTATGCCGTTGGTGATGAAAGACGTCTCATGCAAACAATCCTAAATGTTGCCGGAAATGCTCTGAAGTTCTCAAAAGATGGCAGCATCTCAATTACTGCTTCTATTGCAAAGTCTGATTCTTTAAGAGATGCTCGAGCACCTGATTTTTTTCCTGTTTATGGTGCTGATCACTTCTATTTACGAGTGCAGGTTAGTTTGCTGCTTTGCTGATTTTGCTGTCGTAGATACCCAGTCCAAGACTATCACTAGTCCTAAAAATCTCTCTTTCTCCTTCATGTAGGTAAAAGATACTGGCCTAGGAATCAACCCTCAAGATATCCCTTATCTATTTAACAAATTTGCACAAACCCAGCCTCTATCAAGTAAAAATGCCAACGGTACAGGACTCGGGCTTGCAATTTGTAAGAGGTAATCCTTTTGCTAATTTTGTTTTTGATTTTTTTTTAATTGTTTTTCTTTTATGCGATAATAATTGCATTTTGTAATTTTCTGTTTGAGTTGAGCACTGAATCTATAGTAATGAAATGCTGCTTTTCTTTGTCAATAATTCAGCTCTATGTCCGTTCCATGAAAATGCAGCATTAACAAGCTTCTTTTGATGTACATTGCAATCAGGTTCGTAAGTCTCATGAAAGGGCATATTTGGATTGAGAGTGAAGGTCTTGGCAAAGGGTGTACTGCTATATTCATTGTGAAACTTGGAATTGCAAATCAATTAACTGATACGGAGCAACAATTTATACCCAAGCTGCATGGAAATCATGCCCCAGCTACCTTTCAAGGGCTCAAAGTTCTTGTCATCGATGGCCATGGGTTAGTAATCAGTACAACTTCCTTTTCTTTTTATTAGCTTGACATGATATGATAATGAGATTCAGGAAAAAAAGAAAAAAGAAAGAAAGAACACAGAAACAAGACAATGACATGGTTGCACTCTTTCTTTTCCGGCATTGCAGGGTGAGTAGGATGGTAACCAAGGGACTACTTGTGCATCTTGGGTGCGATGTAACTGTTGTCAGTTCAGGGATAGACTGTTTGCGAACCGTTACTCATGAACACAAGGTTGTTTTGATGGATGTATCCATGCCTGGAGTAGAAGGGTATGAAGTGGCGGTCCAATTGCATGAAAGATTTTCTACACGCCACGAGAGACCGCTGCTCGTAGCTCTTACAGGGAGTACAGATAGGGTAACAAAAGAGAACTGCTTGAGGGTTGGTATGGACGGAGTCATCTTAAAACCTGTGTCAGTTGAGAAGATGAGGATTGCCCTGGCAGAGCTTCTGGAGCACGGGGTTTTTTCTGAAGCCAAGTGGTAGGCAAACACATTTTAGCAATCCACATTGAAGAAAATGATTCGTTTACAAGGTAGCGAAAATGCCCTGGGTAGGACGGTAGAAGACATTGATGGCGGTTGCGAGTTCTTCCCTCAAATCGCATTATGACGTAATTTTTTGGTCCTAGTATGTTATTATAAACTGAGTGTAGATGGCGTAGGTCATGTTGGTGTTGGGGTTCGGAGATCAGTTTTTTATTATACCGTACCAAATTGGAGGCTGTGTAGAATGGATGATGGAGCGAGCTTGATCCTGGTAGTCAATGGTTCCTTCCTATATGATTCTTATTAAACACACCCACCTCGAGTGACAACTGCAGTGATGTCAATAATTTTAACTGGGAAGTTCACTGCACCCAACAATTATAATTAATAGAAATCAAGTGAGAGTACAACGGCAGAGGTGCAGAAACGGGATTGCCAGTGCATGTATGAAACAAAAATTACAATGGCAATTCTTATTTATCTTCTGGTTTCTTTAAGGAAAAGTCTTACTTGTATTAGTTACTTTGAAAATATTTTATGTTCTCCTAAAATACTGTATTAGTTTTAAATGGGAGGCTGCAAGGACGTAATTGCAAAACCCCAGGGGATCGTAGCATCTAGTATTCTCTTCTAACCTCGGCTAATCTAGGGGATTTCTCTTGGCACAAGTTTTTTGGCGACAACCTCATATTGGTACACACTTGGTGGGTACTAAAAGGTTGATCTTCTCACTTTCTTGTAAGGCTGATTTATAGGGATGGGCCAAATGGGGATGGGTATGGGTACAGGGATTACCCGAAATTAAAAAGTGGGATGGGGCGGGGATGGTAATTAAGGTCCCCGCCCCGTACCCGCCCCATATTTATAATACTCTAGGGTTTTAGATTTTTTATGCTATAAAATTATATTTGAATCAATTATTTTATTCATTTATTTGTTTTAGATAAACTTAAAAACTTAAAATCTTAATATGCATTGTTTTAGGTTATTCTTTATTGTTTGGATCATCATATTTTTGAGTTTTGATTAATAAAAATGTTTCATTTTTAATAGTGAAGTTATATCTTGACATAATATTATGGGTAACCAATGGGTAACCCGCCCCATACAGATATTCTTCATATCCGCTCCGCCCCCATTCATGTGTAGGGCTGTCCATGACTCGGTTTGGTTCGGTTTTATGTCCAACCATCACCATCACCATGATCTTTGGTTTTTTCAATTCTTGCACCATCACCATCGTCATTCATCTTCGGTTCGGTTTTTTTGGTTTGGTTTTGGTGAAAAACCGAGAGATTAATTTTTTTTTTTAAGAATAAAAAGAAAGTACTTGATTTGATAGTAATTGATTTGATGGAGGAAATTTGTGGTGCTAGTGGTTGTATAGTTGCAGAGAGGGTGAAAAAGAGATGAAATGGAGAGAAAGTACATGATTTATGGTTAATAACTTAAATATAGACTATGATTAATTGTTAAAATGATTTAGATTTAGAGTCTTATATTAATCGGTGCGCACCGTGGTGTTTCGGTTCGGTTATATGCACAGCCATCACCATCGCCGTAATGCTCGTGTGTGTACCCTATATAAATTGCCCAAAGCCCGCTAATAGGCCCAAAGAAGAGTCTAGAAGCTTCTAGATGTCTTCCAGGCCAAGTCTATTCTCTATATAAATATAGGGGATTTAATCCCCAAAAGGGATGATCATCCAACCCTAAAAACTCCTGCACCTAAATCTCATACTTACTTGGGTGTCGGAGCCCTTTTTGTTTGTTTTGCGGGTTCCTCCCCATCTTAATCATCAAGTGGAGGGTAAAACATCATCAATATATCATCATCAATCAATCGTGTTTCGGGTGTGAATTTATTCGCTCCCAAACATTGGCGCCGACTAAGGGGATTCGTGTAAAAGGATCGTGTTTTTCTATTGAGAAAAGTCGTGAAAAACCTAGGAAAACGTGCATGAATCCTCACAAAAAAAAACCCAATTTTAGGGTTCACGGAAAAAGAGAAACAAAAAAACAGTTAGGGTTCTCGGAAAAAGCGTCGCGAAAAGAAGAATAAAGCGTCGCTGAAAACACTGAAGGAAGGTGGCAGAAACCATCAGAACAACAACAGAAATAAGCGTTGCAGGAAATCAATGAATCTGGTTCGTCAGATTTAATCCAACCGCACGTAGAACTTCATATCCAGCCAATCAGGTTCGTCTGATCTGGTCTGGCCTCAAGTACAGCACCTGTTCCAGCAGATCCAAGCCATCCAATACGGTCCAGCAGTCTTTCCAGCAGCGATTCAGTGCTTCTCAGGCAACACCCAGTCAGCGCGTGGGTAATCAGAATACGCACAATCATCTTGCCATGTCAGCAAAACCAGATGAGTCAGCTGAGACACGTAACCAAATCGGCTGAGTCAACATTGCCATGTCAGCATTAGAAGCCTAGTCATCAATGCCACGTCAACCGAGATGGCCTATCAAGGTGTGCCACGTCATCAACAGTGGGCCAGACTTTTGGCACGTCATCAACTTTGGTCCTGTCAGGATTGCCACGTGTTCGACTTGGTCCAGTCAATCTGGTCCAGTCAGTGCTACGTCATCCATCACACGTGCGCACCTTCACAATCTTGTTTTGCCAATATCTCCTTCGTTTCTCATCCGAATTGAGTGATTTTTGGCTCGTTAGAATCGTCTTTCAATTACCTACAGTATGGAGGAGATGATTGCTCAGACCCCTTCAATGTTTAGCCTTGAATTACGTCGCAAGCAACCAAAGCCTCACCTTGCACGTGAGCACTTAAGCCTTGCTTTTATTGCAAGCATAAAATCTCGCTTTGCACGCGAGTATAAAGTCTTGCGTCAGTGCAAGCACAAAGTCTCGTCTCAACCGCGAGCCCAACAATCGTGGTTGGTCCAAAGTCTCGTACTCAACACAAGCAAACAGCCAGACAGCCCAAGGGGCCAGCGCTTCAGCCTTGTTACGTTGCGAGCAAAAAGCCTTGCCAAGATGCAAGCACACTTCAAAAAGCCTTCAAAGATGCAAGGTACACAACGAAAGTCTTGCCAAGTAGCAAGCACTCAACTCAAGTCTCTTCTAGCTCACGAGCGTCAAAAGACCATTATTACATGGCAAAAAGTCTCGTCTAGCAAACGAGCAAATTTATTGCAGGTACAGTTGGGGGCGTCTTTGTAATATCTTCCTAAACGGTAGGGGCGAATTACGGTTTACTACGACAACCATCACTCATGCTTGGGAGCGGGCCGTTAGTGCAAAAGGGAATCCGAACTTCTTAACCCCACAACAAGTTGGACGTTAAGAGGGGGCGATGTCTGTACCCTATATAAATTGCCCAAAGCCCGCTAATAGGCCCAAAGAAGAGTCTAGAAGCTTCTAGATGTCTTCCAGGCCAAGTCTATTCTCTATATAAATATAGGGGATTTAATCCCCAAAAGGGATGATCATCCAACCCTAAAAACTCCTGCACCTAAATCTCATACTTACTTGGGCGTCGGAGCCCTTTTTGTTTGTTTTGCAGGTTCCTCCCCATCTTAATCATCAAGTGGAGGGTAAAACATCATCAATATATCATCATCAATCAATCGTGTTTCGGGTGTGAATTTATTCGCTCCCAAACAGCTCGGTTTTTCAATTCTTGCACCATCACCATAACCATCAACCTCGGTTCGGTTCGGTTTTTGCAATTTTCTGTGCAGTTCGGTTCGGTTCACCACGGTTTCGGTTTTTTTGGACAACCCTATTCATGTGGGTAATGGGCAGGGTATGGGTATTTTTTTTACAAATGGGGCGGGGGTGGTATTTGGCATACCCGCCCCACGCCCATCCCTACTGATTTAGGGGCCGATAGAATTACTAGGGAGACCGGATAATGAGACAAAATAGGGGTGTCCAAAAGCTTTTTCCAAAACTCCTTATCCAACATATTTTCTTAATTGCCAAACTATCCCTACTTAATTATAACTAATCAATCAGATTAGTTTAACTAAACTAAGATTAGTTGTTAAACTATTCCAACACCGCCGCCACCACCACTACCGGCACCAGCGCCGCCACCACCACCACCACCACCACCAACATCACCACCACCAAATTTCGTCTGATTTGGTTCAACAAATCCAGCCGAAACCAAATTTCGTCTGGAGTGTACCTACCAACCTCAACCGAAAACGTCTGGATGTTTTGCACAAAACCAGACGAAAATAAGCTTTGGGGTGAGAAAAATTGATTCCAGAAGAATTTTCGTCTGGATTGTACCTACCAAACTCAACCGAAAACCACTTCCCAAATTTGATTTTCGGCTGGGTTTTTCACAATTAACCCTATTTTCGGCTGGGTTGGTTGTGACACAATTGCTAACTTAGTTTTCGTCTGGAATACAGTAGAAACTCGATAAATTAATACTCGATAATTTAATAAACTCTTTTAAATAATAATTTTGTCCGGTCCCGACTCGGGGACAACGTGCTAAATTAATAATTCGCTAAAATTATAAGATAATACATTTTTTATTACTCCTATAGACCCCATTGAAAATATAAATTAATTATTGCTTAAATACTACATAATACATTAATCACTTATGAGGACTTCTTGAAAAATAAATAAATATTTTCTTAATTAGAGAAGAGATCCAATCTGACATTTTTTGTTGAAAAATAATAATTCTCTAATTTATCGATTAATTAATAACTCGTTTAATTAATATTTTTGGGCGGTCCCAAGGCTATTAATTGATAGAGTTTCGACTGTATATGCATGCAATACTTAAGAAATCCAGACGAAAATTCTGGATACTTAAAAATTTCGGTTGGATTTCTAGGGTATATTCCAGACGAAGGGAAAGTCAATTTTCGTCTGGATGATGTTGTTATCGGCTGAATTTGTTGTGCGTAAATTTTGTGAAGTGTGTTTTCGTCTGGATTTATGTATTCTAATCCAGCCGAAAGTGCTGCCATTAGCTGTTTCGTCTGGATTTTTCGAGACGAAAAATTCTGATCTTTTGATTAATTTTGTGTTTTTTGACAATAGATTGTGCATTGAAGCATTGGATTCAGACGATGAAGAAGAAGAAAGAGGCGATGTAAAGATAATGAAACTGATTTTCAGTTTCTTTATTTAGTTTAGGATTTTCTTAATGATTAAGGGTCATTTTAGACTTTTGCATTGTTTTTTGACACCCCTTATAACACACTCTAGGATAGTAATATCATTATCCGGTCTCCCTAGTAATTCTACCGCCCCTAATCACCCTTTCTTTCTTGACCATCCTTGCTATCTCGTGACTTGGATCAGCATCGTCTTGTCCCAAACTTGGTAAAAACATGGCTGAATTCGTGCAGAATTTTCCACAAATGGGATGGAGCTAAGGTTAGTACTGGTGGGTGTAAATCTATTGTAGCACCAAAACGTGCACATATTATGAACGCTCCTGATGCCCCTGAATCCAGGTTTTTCTTTAGCAAAATGCCAAGCCCCCTATGTAATAATCTTCATAATGGCTAATTTGCTTATGACTCTAATTAGACATTAATTAGCCTTAAACTTGTTTAATTAATTTAACTAATTAAGTTTAGTTTAATTTTGAAAAATCAATTTTTTTTTTTATGTGGTGGGCCCTTGAGAAGAAGAAAGTTCTCACGAAGTATGTTACCCTCAGCGAGGATATGTACGATGGCGCTGTGACTAGGGTTCGAGCTTACGAAAGCGAAACTAGTGACTTCCCTCTCAAGATAAGACTACATCAAGGGTCAGCATTGAGCCCTTACATTTTCACGTTGGTGATGAATGAAGTTACAAGGAATATTCAAGGTGAAATCCCTTGGTGCATGCTCTTTGCCGACGATGTGGTTTTAATTAACGAGAGTAGGGTAGGAGTAGATAGGTAACTAGAGTTGTGGAGACAAACTCTAGAGGTGAAAGTCTTTAGACTTAGTAGGACTAAGACCGAGTATATGAGGTGCGGTTTCAGTGACACTAGGCCAGAGGATGAGGAGGTCACTTTGGACGGGCAAGTAGTGCCCATGAAGGAAAAAATTCGATATTTAGGGTCTATGTTGCAGAGCGATGGCGAGATTGGCAAGGATGTTCGTCATATGATCCAAGCGGGGTGGTTGAAATGGCGACACACTTCTGGAATTTTATGCGACAAAAAAGTCCCGCAGAAGCTCAAAGGCAAGTTTTATAGGACGTCGATTAGGTCTGCGGTGTTGTGCGGTTCAGAATGTTGGGCTACAAAATGACATGTTCAGATGATGAGTGTAGCAGAGATGCGTATACTGCAATGGAGTTGCGGACATACAAGACGGGGCCGAATTAGGAACGACGACATACTTGAGAGACTTGGAGTAGCACCAAAGAGGAGAGGCTTATCCAGCACCGACTGAGGTGGTATGGACATATCGAACGTAGACCTCCGGAGGCACCAGTGCACACTGGAACTGTACGCAGTGGAGTAATAACTAGGAGAGGCAGAGGTCGACCGAGACTGACATGAGAAGTAGCAGTGAAAGGAGATTTGAGGGTGTGGAGGATATCCAAGGAAATGACCTTGGACAGGAATGCGTGGAAGTCTGCAATCCACGTACCAGAACCATAAATTTATTTGATGATTTGGGTTTCATTTCTAGCCTACCCCAAACTTGTTTGGGACTATAGGTTTGTTGTTGTTGTTGTTGTTGTTGATTCGTTTAGCTCAAATCCTTCAAAAAAATCACAAGCATTTGATTTTTTATTTTTCCAGTTTTAGAAGAAACTTACGGCTTGCGAACAAGCCGTAGCAGTACCTACGGCTGGTTAGGATCGATGTATCAACCGTAACTACAACTTACGACTTATGTTCCTTTATAAAACGGTTGTAATTAAGTGACTTACGGTTTAAAAATTAAGTTACCATGCAGCCGTAATCAGACTATTTACAGCTGAATATAATTAGTTACGACTTGTTTGTTTGCGAACAAAATCATGTTTAATAAGATACATGTTACGGCTGGAAGATAACACAAAAAAATCCATCTGTAACCAACCTTCGACTTAAATATATGGGGCTACCACTCGTATGTTTGCGACATAAATTAATTTTCAAAGTAACAAGTTACGACTGATAGGAGAAAACGTGTATTGAGCCATAACTAACATAACTACTAGTTTCACCTGCTAAAACCTGGACGTAACTTGGTTACGACTACAAGTTCTTCATTTGTGAGCCGTAAGTTGTGCTTTCGGCTGAAAACTAGGAGTGACAGGTACCCGTAACCAACACTAGTTCACATTTTTTTTTTTGATCTTTTTTGACTGAATCTCACCTAACTAAACCACCAACAACTAAATCAAAAGGGGGGTTTCTATTATTGCATTTGATTCTCCATTACTCCACAACTCTTGTTTAGTCTCTAAAGTTGCTGCTTCTCATGTTGGAAAGAAATTTGAGAGCTACCTTAGTGACTTTCAGTTCCGGGTGGGGGTACCTTGTGGTGGTGACTCCATTATTCATGCGGTTAACAGACTTCTTGAGGCAAAGAGTGACTCAACATCTATGTCAATGCTCCTGGTTGATTTCTCTAATGCCTTCAATCTTGTAAGCAGGCCTGCAATGATTAGAGAGGTAAGGAAACATTGTCCTTCCATTTCTAAGTGGGTAGTGTTCTGTTATGCAGTTCCTGCTAGATTATATTATATGGACAAGACTCTTTCGTTAGCTCAGGGAGTACATCAGGGGGACCCCCTTGGTCCCGTGTTATTTGCTTTAACTCTACACCCCTTGATACATAGAATTTTAGATGCGTGCTCGTTGGACATGCAAGCATGGTATTTAAATGACGAGACCTTAGTTGGGGACACTCTGATGGTGGCCAAGGCCTTGGACATTATTCAGCAATAAGGTGTTTCTTTGGGGTTGCATCTCAACATCTCGAAGACTGAACTCTTTTGGCCTACAGTAGATATAAGAGGTTTGGTTGAGGGCGTTTTCCCGTATAATATTTGCAGACCTTCTGAGGGACTAAAGTTGTTGGGAGGAACTGTTAGCTTGAGCCCCCAGTTTTGTAAGAATATGGTGGTTAACATGGTTCATAAGACCACGACTGTGTGAGTATAAAATCTGCATAAGCACTTTATACCCGACAGCCATCAGATCTATAAGTTTAACTATGGTCATGGAAGCAATATACTTTTCATGCACGGATACGAAGAAAATAAGAACAATACCGAAGCTAATTAGCATAAGTAACAATGATAATGTGAGCATAACTATAAATTGTATTTCATTCTAATTAGTACATGGATATGATGCTTACAGAAGCTCAAAGATCCTCAGGGTGAGCTTTTGTTGTTGAGGAACTGTTCTGGTGTCTCCAGATTATATTTTTCCATGCGTACTACTAAGCCTGAATATTTAGAGGAGGCACAGGTGGTTTTTGATAATCATCTCAAGAAGTTTCTTAGACATCTTGTTACCGGAGACGGGCTGGGCTTTGGTCTCTTGCAACAAAGGCTTGCTACACTTCCTATCAAGTTTGGCGGATTATGGGTGTGTACCATGGAGGATACAATGCGGTATTGCTATTTGGCATCTTGTTTCCAGACAAAAGCTCAGCAGGAGAATATTTTGAGACAATCTGGTGTGGTTGGTTCGAGTTCCAGTTTTGAGAATGCACTTACCCTATACAGACATGTATGTGGTATTGAGAGTTCTTCACTATGCATTGACAATATTTTGCCCCCCCCCCCCCAGCTCTTTGGCAATCAAATACTTCGATGCAGTGAAGAAAGATTTACCTAATCGGTTTGTTATGACAGAGCGCGACTCAGCTCTGTGGCAGTGTAACAGGGTCAAACATGCACAAGATTATTTGTTGTCCATTCCGATTGGTGGACTTAATCAAAAACTTGGGCCTCAACATTATAGAGCTATCTTGCGTTATAGGCTTGGGATCCCCCTTTTCGAAGAAGGGTACACATGCTCCAGTTTTGGCAGGGAGATGGATATGTTTTGGGGATCATGCCTTGCATTGCTCGAGTGGAGTTGGCCTCAAGTATAAACATGATCTGGTTCGGGATACCTTTGCGGATATTTGTTATCGTGCGGGTGTCCCAGCCAGGAAGGAGGTGGATTTAGGTTTCCTCTCAGATACAGGCTTGGCTTTGAGACATGCGGATGTCTTGGTATACAATTGGGACAATGGACGAAATGTATGTATGGATATCACATGTGTTTCTCCTTTCACAGGAGTCAGGGTGCGCACTTTTTTTCCTGGTAAGGCAATCGATGATGCTGTGGCTCGTAAAAAAATCAAATACTTGGAGAAGTGTACAGCTCAGAGTTTTGGTCTTGGCATGCTGGCTTTTACCACTTTGGGGGAGTTGGGTAGTGATACTGTGGAGTTTCTAAAAAGATTGCGCAATTTTATGGCTAGTCATGATGTGAATGTCATAGTGGGGGATTTTCTATTCCATAGGATTGGGGTTGTAATTCAAAAAGGGATTGGAGCCTAGCTTGTTGCCATGCTTCCATCTAATTCTTGTAATTTTGTTGATTCTGATTCTGATTCTGATTAATAAAGAAATCCTCATTATATTTTTATTTAAAAAAAAAAGGAGTAGAGGAGAAAGATTTTTGATTTTGAGATTTTTTTTTTTTTTTTGCTTAGGTTTAGGTTTATATTAAA
>JAJJMA010309934.1:3890-19079 GCA_023529015.1 Papaver nudicaule
TGGGTGATTCTCGTGTTTGATCTTTTTTAATCTTGATTTTACATATATGAATTAAGACTAATTAATTTTGTTTACACTTTAATCATGTAATTAGCAACTAATTGAGAAAGGGTAAAACAATCTTTTTTTATAACCATGCTGGTTTTAGCGTCTAAAAGGGTATCGAACATGGCCTGGTCAGAAATGGAGCAGAATGGCACCGTCACAATCTCATGATTTTAACAAACAACAGCTCTTATTCTGTATAATCTCGTTGATTGAAATTAAGAAACAGATGAATTTCAAACTTGAAGTGTCTTGACTTGAGTCTTGACTCTCGTTACTCCTCGTATATTGGGCGAAAGTCAGGCCCAGAGCACAAAATCTACATATTGGGCTTGGGCTTCTCAAATATACTCATCCCTGTGTTCAGTCATTAAGCCTTGCCATTCAGAGGCAGTAGAAGCTGAAACAAATTTGAGTTAAAAAAGCTAACAGTATTTTGCTACAGTTTCCCTCCTCAAAAGGAAAAATACAAAAAAAAAAATCTGCATCATGTTTGTCTGTAAGTAACATGTTTAATGTACAGGCCTGCTCTTGCAACTTGTTGGTTTTTCCGGACCATGACTGCTGGTGAAATGAACTGTACCAGGTTCAGAGAAAAACATACAGAACAAGTATTTAATCATTGTAATTTAGAGACAGAAAAATTGCCTGCATTGCCCTGTAATATTAGTATTTAATTTGGCAATAAACTCGTTGTTGCATTGAAGTTACACTTTCACAGTTTCACTTATTATCTGCCTAATACATGATTTTCTATAGACAGACAGCAAGGAACAAGTAAAGACACAACACAGAGACAATGACGTGGTTATCTCATTCTAAAGTTAGCAGTCCAAAGTAAGAAAAAAGGATACTGATGGAAGTGTAAAAGGTTTTTTAGGCCATTTTCTCATACCAATAACTAAAATTGTAAGTTTTAAACTGAACAAAGATGTACCACACTACCACTACAGACAGAGACGAAACGAAAAAAAAATTATAACAGACACAATTTGTTGTTTACCTGATGCCTTCTTCGCCAATTCGCCCTCAAGGCCTCAACCAAGGGAGCAAATACTTGTTTTAAGCTGCACCGACATAGATTTCAGTGAGCCGAGTAGCTAGGATTGGTACGACTTTCTTGGCAGCAGGGATCAAGTCTTCACTTTGTGAGTCTTCCAAGGCATGCCGAATGGATGCCTGATTATAATTCCAAATTCAAAAGGGATTGAAAATATCAGACCACCTTCAAAGAATAAAGAAGATACAAATCTAAACTGACATGCATACAGATGCCTTTGTCTACTTATTTAAAAGTAAATGAAGAATTAGAAGTCATCTAGTACTAAAGTTACGCCCAACACTCTATCGCACAAAACTGAATAATCAAGAGCAGAAGATTCAATCTCTAACAAAACGGGACAAGTTAAACTCTAAAGCAATCCAAAAATGGATGGCATGGTTAGACTAATAGGTAGAGATGGCTCTGAAAAAGAAACAGACCACAATAATTTATCCACGGACCCAAACATAGTGGTGGCTAAGCATCCAGGAACTACAGTATAAATCCATAAAAGAAATTGGTACCATATAAAATGCATAAACATAGTTTTTAGTTGATCAGCAAAGGTCCTCGGCAATTTTTCCCAAGTGGAAAGAAGCATAAAGGCTTTACAGCAAAGAAAACAGAAGTTATCTAACAAGCACCTATTTCGATTGTCAGTAGGTAAAAGGTAGGTGACTGGTACAACCATAAGTTTCATTTTGTAGAGAATAAAAAAAAAGCATACATACAGCAAACATGCTACATATAGTCAGGAATAAACAACAGAGCCAAGTTAAGACTGGATAAACTCTTAAATTGTAAATTCAGATAATTCTACAACATCTCCCTAGATGAGTTACAGTATACCTTCAACAGCTCAGGAGCATCTTTCTCATACTTGATCACAAACTTGTCCAAGGCAGACTTCTCATTCATATGCACAAATGAAAATACGGGAAATTTATCCTTAATCTACCCTTGGTCCTCGGAGTAAAATTTGGTAAGCAGAACACCTGGGTATAATCCTCTTCTTCAAGCAATAACCAATAAATACTGGTTTGACCACAGGCGAAGAATTTAACCCATTTGAATTACAAAGTAATCCATCATGAAGGTTATCTTCTTTGCAGAACACATCAAACAGTTGGAATATTTCTTCAATGCATTCTGAATTTCTTCTTCTAACCAACCCCATTTCCTGTAAACATCGAACTTAGTTTCCTGTGATCAACTTAGTTACCAGTGCTCATGAAAAGGGCCCTTCGTTGGTAGATTAAAAACTTGACAATATTTGATTGAGGGACAGCTTCATCTCTCAGAACTTGTATGTTGTCCTTTAAGTAAGTGTACAGGGAAAACTTTTCATTTTTTAAAGAACAATACAAGCATATATACAGCTAATGTGTTAAGAAAAGCTGCAGGTATAAACAAAAAGGCCAAGTAAAGACTATGTAATTTAAGTTGTACCTTCAGATAACCTACAACTCATTTCATGTCACTAACTGAATAAAGGAATACCAAACAATGAAGTATGATATACCTTCAATAACAGGAGCTCCTACATCATACTCAGTCACAATTGATTCACAAACCTCTCCAAGAAAGACTCCTCGGATATGCATAAAAGTGAATATATGACCATTTGATCTTGAGACCCTTATAGACTAAAATTTGGTAGACAGAACAAATGATGTAAGGGTCCCTAACACTACTCCAGCATATCATAGCAAACCAAATTCCATGACTAAACAAATGCTCTGTTGTCTCATTACTGAACTGATACTACGAGATACAGAGACTACTATTTCTAACTATTCTAGTAGAAACAGGGGTAACACTGGACTCATATTAGGAGATGCAGAGACTATTATTTCTACCTATCCTAGTAGAGACAGGGATGACTTCACGGGAAAGCCCTCACAGAGGGATGACACTGGGTATGTGCAAAGCTTGCATTATGCAATCCGCTATTGCTTGTGGGTGTTCGGAGAGGGATGTGAAATGCAGATCATAGCATGGAGAAAGTTTCAAGATTACCTTTTCCAGATAAATTGCGAGAAATGTCTGTTAGTTTGAGCTGTTTCATCTACATCCGTTTACAATTTTGCACGACAGCTCTTTAACCTGAAGGAAACAAAGAGGACAGTATTTCATCAGGATGACCCATATGTTATCACAATAGTAATACACTCTAGAATTTAGAATAAACATACAAATTATGATTCCAATATACTGTAAACAGTGGTTTACCTTCAATAGTTCAGGAGCTTGTTCCTCATACTTGATCACAAACTTTTTCAAGAAAGACTCCTTGGTCATTATTAGAAGTGAATATATGGCAAATTGATCCTTGTTAATGAGACCCTTAGAGACTAAAATTTGGTGAACAGAATACCTAGGTATAATCCTCTTCTCCAAGCTATAACTCAAAATCGTTGGGCATCTGGCAATAAGCAATGAACTAATACCCATTCGATTCACAAGGTAATCCATCGTCGTCGATATCTTCTTCTCAGAGTGCCTCATACAGATAGGTTGTAACATAAATGCATTTTGAATCTGATCTTCTGACCAACCCCATTTCTTGTAAGCCATTCAACTTCTTCTCCCATGTGGATTTGGTCATCCCTGTGAACGCCTGAATTGAACTAAGAAATACATATTTGTAAGGATCAAACCCCATACCCTTAACCTCTTGCACAATGTCCTTGAATTTTTCGGTCGGAACCATCAATGTCCTTGGTTGGAAGATTAGACACTTGACGATATTCGATTGAGGGACACCTTCATCTCTCAAAACCTGTATGTTTTCCATTAATATATCCTTAAGTGCTGGAGAATTATACCAACAGTGTCTGGATTGGATGTGGTTTTGAAATTAAGCTTCTTAGAAGCAGAAAGAGCTTGTTTTTCAGTCAACCCACATGAATTCATCAGGTAAGATACTACAAAGGAAGTACAAGAACCACTGTATTGATCTAAGGAAGAAGAAGATAAAAATCTAACCTTGGTATGAAGAAGGAGAAAAGAAGGGTTTTGTGATGTAAAATGTGAGCATAAAAAAATAGGGGTTTTGAATTTTGGCAATCAATGATTCTTCTTCTACTCTGAAACAATGATTTAGATGGCGAACGAAACATTTTCAAAGAAATTAAATGAAAGAAATTTTGCGAAATTAGTGTTGACAAGACGAGGACAGAGGAGGGTCCAAGACTCGAGCGGCTCAGATATGAGGTTGGAGTCTTTCTATGACCCTGGTCCCTTTGGTTCCGACCGGTCAATTCTATGAGAAGAAGCTATTCTACTGTTTAATTCCACAGTGGTTGTTGATTGGTTTTTACTTGAACTAATATATCTCCAGAAATCCTATTTTATATGGAAGCCTTGGCTCATCATTGTGCTTGCTCTTAGGAGCCTAATTGGCAAAGAAATTTCATTTTGAAATTTAGTTACGAAATAAATTTTGATATTACCATCTCCTCTTTTCTTTTCCAGGCAACACATGTTTGAATTTATATGAAAAAGGAACGAATTGATTTTGCTTTGATTAAATAGTTGGACATTGAGGAATATCCAGAAAGGAATTTCGGGAATCGGTCTGATTTTCTCTTTGTTCGTTCCGTTTGAAAAAAGGAAGGATCCCAAATAATCAATCTTTCTTAAATCACCTGATTTATGTGGATTTGACTCACGGTAATAAGTAGTTACACGACTTCTATCCTCCAGTAATTGAGACTTGATACTACTTGGATAGCTATCATCCCCAACTTTGGTGATCTGATCCTCTCTGGCAAGTTTGGAAAGGATGTCAGCGACCTTCTTCATCTGTTTCGCACATAATAACATTGGCAATGCCTAAATGAAATAATAAAACATTACTAATATCTATTATAAGATTATGAATCCTCAAGTTTGTGCTCCACTCAGCCTTAGTCACTATAGCAACCACAAGCTTTTAGTCCAATTCAAAAATCACCTTCTCTTGACCTTGTTTTTCCTCCCACTTCATTGTCTCTCATAAACCCGTGTACTTAGCTTGCTCTGCTCCCTCTACAGCTTCTAAGTGGATACATTTTGCACCTTCCTGGATACCTGTACAATTACGTAAAATCAGTCATATTCTTCTTCTTTTTGTTGAATCATTATAAGAACCATCAGAGTTAATGGTGTAATATCATAAATTAGGAGGAATCAAGTGCACAGAGGATCTGTTAGACCAAGGGATATGGGTATAGTGTTATTGCACTCTATCACTTTCATTTTGAAGAGAGACTAACCGAAAGTGTGAGAAACTGACTGTGGGGAGCAAATTACAAGAGACTAAGCGGCTGAAGATCAAGCGCTTGTGGGAAAAAAAAAACAACACCGCTAAACTTTAGCAGTTTGAATTTTTTTATCTTTTTTTATTCTTGTTACTTTAGTTGTGTCTCTTAACTTATCTGCTTTTCTTTATTTTTTTATTTTTTTCTTAGTTTTCACTACACACGGTTGTGTAGTTTAGCCGTTTTACAATTTCCTATGATTTTCTTTCAAAAGGTTGGCGTTTCTCTTAATTTTCTTTAAAAGAGACTGAACTTCCTCTGGAAAATGCTGAACTTTTGACGCTTATTGTATACTTTCACCCACTCTTTCCCATGAAAGAGTACCTGATAGATTTTGGGAAAAAGTGGGTGAAAGTGGTCCATTCTCTACCCATAGTGGAAGCAAATTTGCTCATTTGCTCACACTCTTTCATTTTGATTGCCCCATAGCCCTTGCTCTTAAAATATAGTTGAAGTTATCAGTTGTAGGCATTGCAGAAGCATGTTGATGATCTACAATGTATTTCCTGCACATGACAACACTATTCTGATGAACTCTATCGCATCTTTCTGACCATATACACCATGTTGTAATAGCTCAAAGAATCTTCTCCCGTTAACTGCGGAGATTGTAGACTGTCGAAATAAACACTTCTAAGTTCCAGAACCCCATCAGAATGTCACCGCCATAGCTCAGACCACACCCTTTTTGAAATCTCGCAATGCAACAATACATTTGAAGTTGATTTCGTTTTGTTTTCGCAAAATGGACAGATATTCACAATATGACTCATTCTCCTCGAGAGATTTTCTCTTGTCGAGAGATAATTCATCATACATTTCCAGAGGAATTGACGGATTCTGGGAAGAATTCCACAACCTCTTTAGTATCTTTGATGTTTTAACACTCACTTTATAGCCAGCATTCTCATCTTCATACATCTTCTTATATGCATATTTACAGTTCTTTCTAACAGCCAAACTAACCTATCTTCGCAGTCCAAATGGATGGGAATACGTAGGATTAAATTGGATGTTGTTGGTTCAAGAATGCTAAGAATTAACTCCTGGTTCCTGTCACCAGAGTCAGCTTGAAATAACACTAGTGGAAAATGGCCCGACTGAGACACTGCACTAAGACACTTAGTACATGTCATTGTGTGAGCAACACATCATATGTGTCGCTATGCTGGTGGAACAGTAAAATTATTAAACGATACTTACTGATGTGTCGGTGACTAGGGTCAAAGTGCCTTTGTTGCGTTGACCATACTGAGACACTTATGAAGTAACGTTTACCTGATGGGATTTTCTAGTATTATTTGAACGACTCAGATGAAACTTAGGGTGAGAAATTATCATTATTTTTTTTTCTTTCTTTATCTTATCACTTTCCAAACGATAAAAAGAAACCAAAAAAGTCTCTCACATGTTTCATAGCCGACGAACTCTAAACAATTTTATCAACAAATCAGTGAATCAAGTTAACTTCTTAGGGTTTTTCACTCGATTTCATTAGTGAACGAAGAGAAAGTTATCTGTTTGGCATGGATCTGGTTTAATTATTTAAAATCACTGTCGTTTTGAACTAGTTCAGTCGATTCGAGTCTAATTGAGTTAAGTTTTTTGTGATTCTTCGTTTTATTTTTTGAGTTTAATTAGATCCTGATAAGTTATTGTTGTTATTGTTATTATTGTTTAGTTTCAGTTTGTTTGATTTTCTTATTTTCATTTTGATTTTTTAGGGTTGATGGAATCTCAAATCTATTGCTTCTATTCAGATTTGGTGGCGATGAGGGTGACAATTTAAGGCTATCGGTGGATATCTTTGGATTAAGGGTCTTATTGCCTTTATTGATTTTGTATTTTTGGAAAATCAAGTTAGGGTTTTGTTTGTTATTGATTTTTTGATTTGGGGTTCGTGTTTTTTTGTAGGAGATTCAAGCTTCAGGCTTTGTTAATGTTGATTACAGTCAAGGTACAAGTTCTGAAGTTTGGGTAAAGAAGAGAAACTGCATTAAGAGTTTTTATGTATTTTGCTCTTCATCCACCAGGAGCAAGCATTTTGTTTGTCGCGCGCATTTGTAATATTCCCAATTTTTCAATTTGTTAATGATTTATTTGACAATGCAGGTGAAAATAACTTGATTCCAAGGTTGGGTACTCTCTGATTTTCAGGTTTACGTACTTTGTTTGATTTTTTGGAACTCTGTTTACTCAAATTATCCATTTTAGGTCCTATTTGATTGAGTTACTATTGATGTAGATCAAGAAACTATATTTGGAAGATAAGACTGAAGTGATTTTTCCTTTGCCGATTTTTCAGCGGTAGCTCATTTATTTTGTTTGAAATTTTTAATCATTTTTGTTTTGTTATGTTTTTACTTTAATGTTCACTAAAGTTGTATCTGGAGTCAAGTTTCTAAACTGCTCGAACTTGGTCCATGTTCTTCCTGTTTGGTGAAACCCCTTTGGGGTAAAGGTTCTTAGGAGCCTGGTGGAGGCCTTCTAGCAAGGCATCATAAGTGAACTACGGTCAGTTTGATTCCTTACAGAAGAATACGTAGGTGTCAATGGTCAGCCATGTGATGCAATCGATGTTGGAAGACGGAGGTGTTTTTAGCTATTGACCGTCTCATGCATGAATGCATGATCCGAGGTGGAGAATTGTAGGATTTAGGTCGGTCACAAGTTAGGAGTTTTATGGAAACTCAACTTGGTGAGTCGGTGGAATTCTAGATTATTCTAGGACATTCCATAATTGCTTACTTATGCCTAAACTAGAAAATTATAGGAATGTCTAGAATGTTCTTTGTAGACAAGTATTGGGAAACCCTTTACTTGTAGGATAAGTATGTAACCTATATAAATAGAGCCCTTGGGAGAACCTATGAGATATACCAGAAGCTCTTTTTCTCTCTAGGGTTTTATATATTCTCTTTGTACGATAGTATATAAAATCGCTTATTCCTTCTCGAGGATTAAACCTCGTTATATTCTTGTGAAGGATCTAACGGACCGTCGGACCCACTCGGGACCGACCACATAGTACCGATACTGTCCCTACTTGACCCCTTAGAGGAGTGCAGGTGTGGGGTTTTTATCTTAAAAGGCCTCGGTACTATGTTAGGAGATTCTATGACTTATTAGGCACCACCTTGAACTCTGCTTATTCAGTGTGGGACTAACCCTTATGGCTATGGTCGAGCCAATCCCTAACAATCTCCACCTTGGCGAGATCCAGAGCCATCTCACCAACCATTGTCGTACAGTCACCGTTATGCAACATCTTGAGGTACACCTTGCTCATTTATGTCCACAACTCTACATTGATTGACACCATTCTAGGTGTATTGCATGCCAACTCAATGTACAATACACGATCATCATCCATATACTACCATCGAACTTAGTTACAGTCAATATGCGCCATTGAGCCTTGGCTACCCCTTTGAGCTTTCTCTACCTGAGTCAGGTCTAACTCCACCAGCACTGCGTGGTCTACCTCCACCAGTGAGCTCGAGCTGCGTGGTCTAACTCCACCAGTGAGCCCTATCTCCATGTCGGCCTGCCTTGCTCCACCAACTCCACCTACCTTAGGCACCTTACCCAAGGGTCTTGACATACATAACTACTCGACCACTTGTAGCCCTAGCTCTGATACCATTTGAAGGATCTAACGGACCGTCGGACCTACTCGGTCCTGACCATATAGTACCGATATTGTCCCCACTTGACCACCTGAGAGGAGTGCAGGTGTGGGGTTTTTATCTTAAAAGGCCTCGGTACTATGTTAGGAGATTCTATGACTTATTAGGCACCACCTTGAACTCCGCTTATTCAATGTGGGACTAACCCTTATGTCTATGGTCGAGCCAATCCCTAACAATTTCCACACATTCGATTCCTACATGCAAAATAATTTGGCTTGCGCATAAGGTCTCCCGGCTTGCAAATACAAACTCAGCAGGGAGTTGCGCTAACAATCAGTAATAACAGAAACTCAGAATCAAACTAATAACGAATGCAACAAGACTCTCATAACTACAAGGAACCGCTATTATAACTACAATATATTGATTCCATACAACACAGACATAACAGCACAAAAATTGATAATCCAAAGCTCTCTATTGACACTACACCATTGTCTGGCCGCCTCCAATTGATAAATTAACTGATATTTAATTTGTGCATCATTGGTGTACATGAGTGGAAGGATACAAAGCCTTCACACTCAACAAACCCAATGATGATGTACTTGACTTGTGATACTCAAGCAACAATCTTAGTAAACTCTAGAGGTTAGGAACATGATCATATCAGTTTAGGATGTAAGGATTCTTCAATCTGTCATGTACCCAAGGGGTAGTAGAGTGGTGTGGCAGCCCTTATCTGTTAGGTTAGCCCTTATCGTTGTCCGTGGGTTAGTCTTAGCGGCCTTATCGGTTAGGCCATCCCTAGCTGTTGGCGGCGGAGGGTATTTAGCCTCCCTATTTGTTTATATTCCGATCATGATGTATTTTGTATGAAATTCGTTTACGAATTCAATGCCTCAGAGCAGATTTACGACGATTTACAATTTTCTTCACGAATCAGACCTTGTAATTGTACCAGGTACATTACAATTGGTATCTAGAGCCTGCTACATCCATGGGAGATGAAATTTTTTCCATCAACGAGATTTCTGAGCGTTTAGATCGAAAATTGATAGAGGCGAGAAAAATGTTAACAGTAATCATTGAGCAGAAGTTTGTCAAGGCTTCTGAAAGATTATATCAAACATTATCCGAGACGAGAGAAATGTTGGAGGAAATTATCAACAAGAACTTCAATGAGAAGTTTCACATTCAAAACAAAAGATAAGAACTCAGGAGCAAGAGAATTTCTGATTTCCAGTCAGATCTGAAGACAATTTTTCATTCTATGTCTCAATCTTCCAGAGAGGTTTATGAAGCTAAAAGTAAAGAAATAATAACGTTTCCAATTGACGTTGACGACGAGAATGAGAAATCAGACGCTAAATTGAGTTTTCAATTGACATCAACAAACATCGACGACAAGGCTGCATCTGAGGAAGTTTCTACAAATTTTGTTGAAGATGTCGATGATGACAGTGATAATGTTACCTTACCTTTTACAAATTTTACTAAAGCTGATTTAGCCGTCGGAAAATTGCTCTCTGTTGACGTTTCCGAAGATGAGAAGGATTCATCAGCTAATTCACATTCTCAATTTCAATCAATTTCTTCACCTCTAGTCAATTCAATTCCTACTACTGTTGAAGAAGATGAAGAAGATTCAGTTGAGATTCCAAATTCTCAATCGCAAGCTACTTCTTCAACAAATGAAATTGATTTCACCAGTTTAAGCTTGGATATCAGAGGAACAGTTTTGACAGATGTAATTGAAGTTAACGATCTAATTTGTAGTCAATTTTCTACAATTTTTGCTCATGTAACCGTTGAGGCGCCATTAATGGCTACGGTTGTGAGCTCTCAACCAGATGGAGGTATTATGCGTTCCATATTTGATAGAGGTAGCGTTGATATGCTATCAGTAAATTCTTCTATTAATTGGCATCTTCTGTTGATTAGTGGTTTTGGTTTCCACCTGACTTTTTGGTTTATACTTTCACCTGCAAATTGGTGTATTGAGGTGATAAAGTTGTCTGAGAAGGAGCTACTGATTCAAATACCAATTCACTATCCAGTTTTCATCCATAAAAGTTCCAGCAAAACTGTTTTTGATGCTCTATTTTGTGGAAATATGCATACTATCAGCCACATACTGTTTTGTGAGATCTCTTATCCTGATTGCTTGTCCACATTTGGTGTAGTATTTGATAGTAAGAAGAGATTTACTAGCTTCAGTCCTTTGAGATATTCCAGTGAGCAAGTTGTTCTTGAAGAGGTTGTGCACCATGGATGCAACCTAAGCTTGTTTTCTGAGATCTGGATTGTGTTGGTGTGGATGTGTTTTAAGGCTGCAAAAGAGGATGTTGGTGGTCAGCTGGTGGTTGAAAATCAGCAGTTGTCAGAGATGGGTGGTACTATAATTCACACTACAACAATTATACAATGGTGGTTAACTACTTTATGGTTGTTTTTAATGTCTATGTTCTATGGGTATGATGTTCTTAGCTTGTTCTGAGACATGAAGGGGGGAGTGGAGATACAGTTGGGTGTATTGTTTACAGTGTGATGTGGTTAACATAAATTTTTCTCACTACTGTTGAGACAAAGCCTGTTGCAGCTGGTACTGGTGCTAGTGATCAGCTGTTGTTGGAGTGGATCAGATTGGATGCACTAGAGTATACATCTAACTTGTTTGCTCTACTTACCTTATGGAGAGGAGCAGCATTGTTTCTATTGCAGCTACAATTTTCACAGCTGGTTAACCAAACTGTAAAACCAACTGCACTCCAGCACTCCCTTCAGTGGCAGATAAAAGGGGTACCAACTCAGAGCCACAATTCAACAAAAGATGCAAGAAGTGGCATTGCTATATTCCAGATGGTGGGTTTATTTCTATTTTACAGTCCAAGGTGGAGTTTGGGATATCTAGCACATACCATTTTTCAGTTTGAGTTCCTGGAAAGGTTAGTTTGACCACTGTTTTCACTCTTGGTTGTTCAAACTCTATTTGTGTTGATGTGGGTAGATCACTTGAAGTGGAAATTCCAGCTCATTCCAACAGAATTCTGGTGGGTGGTGAACGTTGGTTGGTTTGATATGGATTTTACCTTGTGCTTTCCAGTACCCACATTAGCAAGAAGCATTACCATACAGAAAGAATTTGGTCTAAATCTTTGGAGCGAGTTTGAGTACAGGCGGTTTTCGGTGTTGGTGTACTTCATGGATGGATTTCTTCACCTTCTCTTCAGGTTTGATTGATCCTTGCACTTACTTTGGGTTATTTTGCTTGTTTGGATTATGAGTACAAGTGAGGTTGTGGTCTCCTGGCAACTTCATCTTGCAAGTGATGCGATTAATTCATCCGAAGAAACTCTCATGAGTATGGTAGAGGGATATGAAGGTGCAACACAAGGGCAAACTAATAGACAAACTGAGCTCAAGCAACATTTTGAGTGGCAACTATATGTGATACCAACTCAGAGCTGCAGTTCAACATCAGTTAAAGGAAATGGTTTTGTTATGTTGCAGTCAAGGGTGAAGTTAGTTTTGTCAAGCTCAATCCATGATTCAGATTATTTGAAGTGGAAGTTTAATGTAAGTGAAATGATTCATGGGCTTTCTAAGATGGAAATTCAAATGGTTATCATCTTTGGCAAGGTGTATGGGTATAACTAACTGGATATCTATCAGTTTTCCTTTATCCTTGTGTTTCAACCTCACAGATATGACTGCTAGCTGGATGGCAGTGTTGCTAACCACTGAGATCACATATCAGTTGGTGCATCAAGAGTGGAAGTGCAAAATTTGTGGTAGGTGGAAATTTTGATTGAACTCAACTGTATTCAGTGGTGTGGGAGATACCAGTTGGATTTGTATAAGCCTTCACTCTTTTGTATGCATGATCACCACTTGGTATGTTATGAACTTTCCCTTCATTGACTCTCTGGTTCTTGGACAACTGGTGGTAGTTCCAATGGTCACACTCAATGGGAACCTTAGTCCTACAGTCAGAGTTACTGGTATAGGGATTTCTGGATTTCTGGCTTTGTTAGTTGCCAACAGAGATGGAAGAGTACCAGGCGGATTTCTGCGGTTGCTCCCTACTGCCATTATTCGGATTACACTTGATTCCAGGCTAGTGGAGATCATTTTTACTACCGAAAGTAGGGGGTTAGCACTACATGGAATAGAAGCTAGCGCTGCAATTTTCCTTGAATCAGTGTGCATGAATGGTGATGTTCTTAATTTTTATCAAGGGAGAGTTTTGTTTATGCTAGTGCCAGTTTCGGTTGCAATTAAATGGAAGAGGATGCAACTAAAAGCTTTGCAGAATCTGGTCTTTCTATGGATTACATTACCTGATGCTCTATAAGATGGTCACATTGCACTTCACCAGCAAATGGGCTATGATGATAATGGGTTGGTGTTCATTGTCCCTTCTAAATGGGTACAGTTAACTAATTCAACAATTTGGGCCTGGGTGTGGGAGTTGATGATCCAAGTAGCGTACTGGTTCGCTCAGTTAATTTCTCTTGTGCTGCTCGAGGGCCGGCTGTGTTTGCATCAATGTGTTTACTCATTATTTCCCATCCTTGAGGACAAGGATATTTTTAAGGGGGAGGGAATGTCATGTACCCAAGGGGTAGTAGATTGGTGTGGTAGCCCTTATCTGTTAGGTTAACCCTTATCGTTGTCTATGGGTTAGTCTTAGCAGCCTTATCGGTTAGGCCATTCCTAGCTGTTGGCGGTGGAGGGTATTTAGCCTCCCTGTCTCTTTCAATTCCGATCATGATGTATTTTGTATGAAATCCGTTTACGAATTCACTGCCTCAAAACAGATTTACGACGATTTACGATTATCTTCACGAATCAGACCTTGTAATTGTACCAGGTACATTACACAATCCTTAGTTTAGGATGTAAGGATCTAGGTCCCAGTTTGGGGAGAAGAAAAAGAACCCCCAAACCCAAGAACTTCTAAGGCACGACTGGGTTTGTTAGTTTTTATGGATTGTTTAGGTCTGTCTAGATTTTGAATTAGCTCAATGTGGTTATGTATGGTCTCCTGCTCTTACATTTTGCTTTTGAGTTGGCGTCTAGCCTTTTCTTGTTGCGCTCAGTCGCCTTACTTCTTCTTGATTCTTTCTCTTTTTTCCTATTCTAATAAAATTTAATTTGTTTATGAATGAATTTTACCCTTTTTCTAAAAAAAAGGAACAGGCTCATATATTCAATGAGGGGAAATAAAATAAAAAATTCGATTGAAAATCTAAAAAAAAAGAATAAAAATTTAAAATGCGCGGCATACTCTCATCTTTCATAGCTTGAGAATCAGATTTTCCATATTCTTTCTCTTGACTTTTACGCGTACTAGTTGTCCAGCCCGTGTGTTCGCACGGGCCTAAGTCCCTAAGCCTTCTATCTCACCGCGTTTCATACTAAATGGGTTCGTACGAGTCCATTCCCTGGTTTCGTTAATTTCAACTTTTTCCAATTAAAAAAAAACTGAATGGGAGACAATTAATAAATCAGAGAGGTATTTCTTCAATTCTGTGATGAAATAGTTTGGATTTAATCGATACTGATTGCGTAAGAACTTGTATGTCCAAAAAGTATCCTTTTCTTGTTTACTATCGAATGCAAACAATTTGAGTTCACATTTGCCTTCTAATGGTCTCCTCATATCCCACATATTTCCATTTACCTCAGACACCAAATAATGGTCTCCTCATATCCCACATATTTCCATTTACCTCAGACACCAAATATGCATATGCCTTGGCCTTCTCCTTCTCCTTCGATGCCAACTCATTTGCCTTGGCCTCATTCTTTGACGCTAACTCTGTCTATTTTGTTAACAATGTTCGACGCTAGTTCTCTGTATTTCCTCCCGAATTATATCACAGGGCGTTGAAATCAATTTTCTTCCATGTTTAAGACACTTTGAGTGGTGGTGTTATTTATCAGCATTTTGAATCAATAAAGAGAACGACAATTTAGAAATAAATGATTGATTCATAATACATATGTTCTTACATCAATGTTTTTATATTGCAATACAAAAGCTTTTCTAGAAAGCTTCATCACATACAATACATTATTAAGAAACTGAAGGTTCATTACGTACAGTACAATATTAAGAAACTGAATATATTACTTAAAACAGAAACTGAAGGTTCAT
>JAJJMA010309945.1:0-17191 GCA_023529015.1 Papaver nudicaule
TGTCCTCGTCTTCAATTCCTAGGATTGGTTCTTCCTCATAGTCTTCTTCGATTGGGAACTCAGCCAAGAAGTCTGCGATGATTTGAGATTTTAATGTCGTTCGTATTTCATATACTACATCATACTGGCCTATTTGTGCGTTCCATTTCGTGATTCTTCCTGTTGCCTGCATATATTTTAGGACCGACTCTATTGGTGTTTTGGTTAGCACTATTATTTTGTGAGCCTGGAAATACGTTCGAAGCTTTTGGGTTGCTACCACTAATGCGAGTATGAGTTGTTCCAGCTTGGTATAGTTTTTCTCAGCTTGAAATAGGGTTCTACTGATATAATACACCGGTTTCTCCTCCTCTTTTGTTGTCACGAGCACTGCACTTATGGCGTCCGAATTTGCTGCGATATAGAGCCTCAAATCTTCATCTTTTTCTGGGCGCTGTAGTGCCGGCAGGCTTGCTAGGTAGCTTTTGATTCCTTGGAACGATGTTTCTCGTTCATCTGTCCATACAAACTTTTCCCTTTTTTTCAAAATGCTAAAGAAATTTTTGCATCTGTCCAAGGATCGAGCGATGAATCTGCTGAGAGCTGCCAGTCTTCCATTTAGGGCTTGCACGTCTTTTATAGTTGTGGGTGATGGCATTTCTCGGATTGCCTGTACTTTTAGTGGGTCTGTTAGATGCCTGTTTTTGTAGCGACATATCCCAGAAACTTCCCCGAGGTTACTCCAAAGATGCACTTCGCAGGGTTTATCTTCATATGAATTTGGCGCATATTCTCCAGTATTTCTCGCAGATCTTTGTTGTGGCTTTCTTGCTTTTTACCAACATGTCGTCTACGTATGCTTCGACAGTCATTTTTAACCAGGGACGAAATATATTTTCCATAGCCTTTTGGTATGTGGCGTCGACATTCTTTAATTCAAATGGCATTCTTGTATAACAAAATAATCCATTGGATGTTAAGAATGCCGTATGCTTTTGATCTTCTTCTGCTAGAGGAATCTGGTTATACCCAGAGTAGTCGTCCATGAAACTTAGCAGCTCATGGCCCGCTGTAGCATCCACCATTTGGTCTATACTTGGGTGTGGATGCGGATCCTTGGGACATGCATTGTTTAGATTACTAAAATCGATGCAGATTCGCACTCCCTTGTTTTTCTTCGGAATGATGACCATGTTTGAAATCCAATCCGCATATTGTATCTTTTTGATTATTCCCGTGGCGATCATCTTGTTAAGCTCTGATTCTACTGCTGTCTGATATACATCCGCTAGTTTTTTGGTCGCTACTTGAATGGCCGTACCGAAGGATTTATGTCTAAGTGGTGACATGCTAAGCTTGGGTCTACTCCTGGCATTTCACTCATCTTCCATGCGAAGACATCCGAATATTCTTTTAGCAAGCTTTCCAGTTCCACACGCTGTTCCTGTTTCATTAGTGTTCCAATTTTTACAATTTTTGGTTCCTCGCTGGTTCAAATGTTTACGTCCTCGGTTGGTTCTGTCGGGGTAAAATTTGGCGTGTGCTCGTTCATAGCACTAGGATCCTTCAAGGCTTCCTTCGTGATAGCTCCCTTGACTCCTTTGATTACTTTATTGATTTCTCTGTCGATTATTTCCTCCTTTTGCTGCTTATACCTCTCTCTTCGATATCGCCTCGCGTATCTTCTTTGCTCAACATTTTTCTCATGACACGTCTTTGACTCGTTGGTGTCGCCTTTTATTTCACCAATGCCTGTAGGAGTTAGGAATCTGAGTTTCTGGTGCAGTGTAGAGGGTACTCCCAAGATCCCATGCAGCCATGGTCGCCCCAAGATTGCATTATACGGTGACTCTATATTTAGGACACAGAAGGTGGTTTGTAGCTTCATGGATGTTACGTATATTGGCAATGTAATGTCCTTTTGGTTTTGATGCCTTCCCATTGAATCCGTAGGTGATTCGAGGGTGCCAGCGAGATACTTTGAAAGTACTCTCCGTATGTCGTTCCGAATAAAACGTCTACCGAACTCCCTGGGTCGATCAATATTTTTGGCAGCGGTACTTCATTTATGTTTACAGTTACTATCAGGGGAGTGTTGCTCGGACCTTCTTCGAGAAGATCTTCTGTTGAATAAAATATAGGTTCCAACTGCCATGGTTCGAATTTCCTTGCCTCGGCAATAATCATTATCTCCTTTCCGTCTTTGTCTCTTTTGTGGATCCTTCCAGTGATGTTGCTTCGTGGGCTGATATTTTTTCTCGAATGTATCATTGATTTGCAATGGACATTTTGTACCGAGTCTTCTTCCGGTGATTTCATTTTGGTGATTTGTCCTGACGTCCTTTCTGCATATGTCCCTACAAGATGCATCCGACAAGTGAGATCCATAATTGTAGTTATGCCCTAATAGCCTGATGTGTATAATTCTTCCGTCTACTTCATTAAAATTCCTAAAAATAAACCTGTAATTTTCATGATTGTTTTCTATGAGTAAGAATGACCCTTTCCCTGGTATTTATCGAAGGATATGTATATTGAGGAAGTTTGATATGCTCTTGATTAGATCTTTGTGTTTCAAGGTTTGAAATCCTTAAAGAGACTTTGATCTTATCATACTGGTGATTTTCTCGAAACCCTTGATCATGCTAAAGCTTTGAAGGTCTTTAGACGTCCAAGGTGATGGAGCTTGTAACGAAAATATGATGAAAATACATTTTTGAGAAGAAGTTTTTTTAGAAACCCTAGAAAAAAATTTCCCAAAAGAATTTGAATACCCTAATTCACAGGCAAACCCTAAGTTGTTTTAATCAGTCCCTATTTCTAGCGCCAAACTGTACGAGTATAAAATCTGCATAGGTACTTTATACTCTACAACAATCAAATCTTAACCAAACCAAAGTTTATTTATGTAAGATTCATAGTATAAAGATCATAAGGTTAATACCGAAGATCGTTTCATAATAGATAACAAGAGATAAGTATAACTATGAATTGTGTTTCTGCCAAACTAATACATGGATATGATCCTAAGGAGACCTAATCTCACTCAAACCACTTAGGTTACACCAAAAATCCAACCCTTACAAAGTTTCTCGAGCTCGCCTTATATAGGCCGAGTCTGAGTGGTTTACAACTAATAAGACAGACTACTCAATCGTGGTGGTGTCAGAGCCTGTCGAGTAAGGTAGTTCCTTCGGTGAGATCCCTCTGAAGATGTCCTCGTGCTTCTTTCCTTCGATGACTGGTGCGAATCTTTCCTCGCCATGTTCTGCCTCGGGGAAACTCTGTAGGCTAATCCGAAGCAGGGCTGCGGTATTTCTTGGGGAGAGCTCGGTCCTTCTGATCTTGACACGTGTCCCGATGGTGTTTTACCCTCCACACACTTCTCAACTACTCGTTCGTACAAATTCCTTTCGCCCCGATGGGACTCGCCTTGCTCTGCTAGACATACTTCGTCGGGATAGATGCTTCCTTCACTTTACATCGCCGCCAATGCTCCTAGCAGATTCTGTACGTCTCAGTTGTCTCATATTTACACAACTTCATCACTAAGGCTAGTTTCGTTGCGATGGTATTTTCTACACTCACATTTGCCTCTTTCATCTCCAAGATCTAAGTTCGCCAGGGATGAAATTTCTCTTTCGCCGAAAATTCTGAGCCCACGTTCTCCACTACAGCTTTCACTCTGCCATGTGTTGCACATGCGTGAGGTTCACTTTTTGACTTGTAACTGGAAGCACTGGTTCGTCTTCTCCTCCTATAAATAGATCTTTTCTTTTCAACTCATCTTCTGACAATTCCAATTTCTTCTTCTCCAGAGGTCTGCAACTCTTCTCTGCCTAAACCCTGTCGGAAACCGCGCCGTCGATCATCCCACTTCTCCTATACTCCTCAAATACGTGTTATTTCAATTCTGTTTCACCACAACACACTTCTACATCCTTTTCCTGGATTAGAATCTCCTTTCCTTCAACTTTTCATCCCCATCCTTTCGTCTCCTCCGGCTGTTCTTGATATTCCGGCACCGTTATCCCAACTGCAACCGTCTTGATCAATGGCTTCAATTGTTCCTGGATCGTCTTGCCAAACCAGATCCGCTGCACAAGATGCTGGCTCACCTGCCAAAGACGCCGGTTCGCCGAAGCCTTCTGTTGCTTCTAAAGCCCCCAAGCGACCCTCCTGGCACCAGTGGGACGAGTACTGTGCCTATGACAAGATTAACATTCATCCTTTAAAGTTGATCAATTTTGACGGCTTGTCCACCCCAGCAACTCCTACAACTCTAGATGATCTTCGCCGAGACGACCAAAACATCGAAAGAGCGGTGGTTGCCTATGGTACACTCAAAGCTGGGCTGCAACTTCCTCTTTACGACCCCGCCGATCCCTTTATTTTGGATCTTCTCATGTGAATTGAGAAAAGTCCTTTCCAGCTCACCGACAATGCTATTTGAATATTAATGGAGTGGAAGCTTCGCCGAAACAACCAGTCAAATTATCCTGACTTCTTTGTATCTGGCTCATTTGAGCCTTCTTCTTACACTGTTGAGAAATTTCTGAAGCAATATGATGTTCTTCCTTCCACCATCAAAGGAGAATCATGGGTGTATCGCTTTGTTACCAAGCGTGGTCTGAAGCCTGGAGATGTCATGCTCGGTACTGCCGATAAGAAAGAAGAAAAGGGGACTTATACCGCGCGAAAGAGCACTGAAGGTGGCTGGTCAAACCTGCCTTGCTGGGTTGAAGTTCCTTGGCTAATGGGATGGCATGATGAGATGAGGACAGAGGTTAGAACCAGCTTCTCCGAAGATCATTCTGCTTCAAAGGTCATGATTTCTTGAAGATACGATACGCCGATGCCACCGCCTAGAAGTCTAACAAGAAGAGGAAATAAACAGAAGAGAAAGTTGGAGATCAGTTAACAAGCATCTACTCGTCTTTAGAATATATAGATATATTTGCCTCTGCTCGATGCCTGATCTACATGGTAAAATTGGTGTTTTTTATGCAGGGTACTGAGTCGGATCAAGACCGCGAGGAGATCCGCAAAAGGTTGAAGAATGCCTCAGCGAACCAATCTTCAAAAGATCCCAAGAAAGGTTCTGCCACTCACAACGAGGCTCAGCCTACCAAGCCTCCTTCCAAATCTAAGGGCAGTGCTAGCGAAAGTGTCGCTGCCTCAGCGAAGCTTCCCACCAAGTCAGGGAATCTCGCCATCAAACTCAACAAGAAGGTCGCCAACCAAAACCAGCCTGAGGTTCCCTTTCACGAGACAAAGTCAAATATTGACGAAGAAATGGAAGATCAATCTATAGGCGATCCTCGTGTTGACCGGGAAGTTACCCCTACTCCCATGGACATCGAGGGTACTGCCAAAGAAGGAAATCGGCTTGATGAAACCGTGACTCCTGGTTCCTCTGACCTAGCGGTGCTGGCTTTAAAAAAGATGCCACTCGGCAACAGACCTGTTATTCAACCCAGAAAGGGCTCAACCGGCGTAGCTGTCAATGAACTCGCCGAATCATTTTCCTGACTGCTCACTTTGGAAGGAAAAGATAATTCGCTATACTATGAAACCATGTTGACATATTCGTAAACTGGTCTTGCAAGGACTCCAGAGTTGTCTACAGTGGCTCACAACTTAACTCCCCATCAACATTTCAACCTTGCAACAGCGGTGACCTTTTCAACGCTCTTGTTTTAATATACTTCTCGCATTCATCATTGCACTTTGTACTTAACTTGTTTTCTTTTCCTGCCTCAGGGTTATAATCAAGTGCTTAGTTTGATTGACACCTTGAAGCTCAAGGTGACACGATAAATGAATTGGAGCGAGACAACCAGGAGCTTACACGCGAATTGAAGGCTGCTGAGGCGAGGCTTCGTAAAAAGAGCAAACATCTTCTGAGGTACAAGAGAAACTCCAAAGTGAGCTTCATAATCTCCATTTTCCCCCCTCTTTCTTTTGTATATTGTTTTTATTTCACTTTCGCCGAAACCCTTAGACGTCATCCCTTCTAAGGTCGCCAACAACTCCCCGAATCACGGTTGCGGCGGGCTGAAATCGAGGTCGACAAAATCGCTGATGCTAACGCCCGGCAATGATGGTTGTTGTTTGATTTTGAACGAGACGTTAAGTGGTATCGCCGAGAGTGAAGATACGTTAGCGAACTTAATGAAAATCTTGATTGTGTGGCAAAAGCTGCTCCCTCAGAGCTAGGTTGGGTTGAAGGTGAATGTGATAAAGCCATGCGTCGAGAGAAGCTTTCCCTGAAAGCGAAAGAAGACGCAATAATCGATCATACCCGAGTAAACGGTTTATGGCAGACTAAAAGGTCAAGGGCTGATGAATTACACCACCAATTAATTCATGTCTCCACCAAGAAAGAAACTGCTTTGCTAGAGATTCAGCGTCATAAAGATTTCGCCAAGATATATGGCGATCGTGCTAGGGAATTGTAGATGGTGAAAAACGAGAGAGGGACAAGATTGTAAAAACACTCTCTAAATAGGCCCAACCTAGAGGCAATTGCCTATTCAGGCACATCTCCATATCTCAGAATGCAACCCGTTCTACGAGCCGAATAAACTCTCTATGAGTTCTCTCTTATAACCCCTGGTGGAGAGGATGATATCATAGTGCAGTATTGATAATATCACCAACACATTAAACCCATTAATCTGCTTCATGTCGACATCGCCTCGAATTTCTCGGCATCAGAACCAGATCACTATATGGTACATGGTGAAGAGTTAACAGAGAGGCATACTCATGGATTTCCTCTTTATACGACTCAACATTCGAGTCTTAATGAAAACCTCAGGAATACCGAAGTTCTAGGCCTGTCCAGAACTCCCTGAGAAGCATACAACAGCCTAAACAGGCTTAAATAGACCTCATCCTAAACTCAGGATGGTCTAACACACCATGGATAAACACGCCATGACTTCAAGTATGTTGTAGCGTAGACACGCACATCATAACCAAGACATAGCCAGCACGCAACAAAGTTGACCTTGGCCAGATGCCAAAGTCATAGCGCCACATAGCATGGCACCACGAACCATGAGCAATGATAAGGCTAACGCTAAAGCGCTTTACAAGTATAACCTTGGCCAAAGGCCAAGGCCGTGGCGCCATGAACCATGGCGCCACAACGAGTTGACCTTGGCCAGAGGCCAAGGCCGTGGCGCCATGAACAAGCGCTAAAGCGCTTTATAAAATAGCCTTGGCCAAAGGCCAAGGCCGTGGCGCCATGAGTCATGGCGCCATAATAACATGTTAGCGCTAAAGCGCTTTGGAGATTGCCTTGGTCAAAGGCCAAGGCCGTAGCCTCTTGGGCTATGGCGCCACAAGCCAATGGAGCTATAAACTCCTGGCCTTGGCTAAATAGCCAAAGCCACTCCTATACTCGTGTCCTGGAGGCACCAAGTTGGTCATGACAATTAGTCATACGACTCTGCTCAACTCAACTCAACTGCGCAATATCTGCGTATCACTCGAGACATCAAAACATCACACGGGGGGATAACTTTAGGGGTATTGGTCTGGCGGTCTACGGCAGTTGAAAGAAACTGATAGAGATAGTGGACAGTTACGAGAAGACGGCGCGAGTGGACATGTTCTACACAACTCAGGCAGTTACGGAAACCAACCCATGTCCTCCACTCCTCCACTCTTCCACGACTTCCACCTTCTCTATCGAGAGATCAGGGTGAGTTCAAAACTATAAATAGAGGCCTCCTCTATCTTCCAAGGCAAGAAGACGAAAACCATCCAGAAACAACCAGACATTCAGAACACCTGAATGAACCAGAGCCTCAGAGTAACACTACGCCACAGGGCCTGATTCCCAACGTTTTTTTTTCCGCATGTGCAACGTCTATTAACGTTGCGCCCTAGGCAACGTTTATTAACGTTGCGCACCGTTAATAACGTTGCTGTAAATATTTATTTATTTTTATTAATTAGGCAACGTTATAGCAACGCTGACTTACGTTGCGCGTGAAGGGTTATTATTGTCTTTTTACCAGAAAATAGATTTTCAGGATTTATATTTCGTTTATTCTTTATTTCTCCTCATCGTTTTCCTTTTCTTCGTTTTTTTCTCTGCGTCTCTCTTTCCGTCTCCCTTCTTCTTCTTCTTCAGCCAAATAATAAACCCAACCCCCATTTCAAAATTAAAACCACAACTCTCATTAATCAAAAAACAAACCCAACCCCCATCTCGAAATCGAAACCACATCTCAGATCTAATAGAAAAACCCCTCTTTTGTAACCTAAGATCACCTAAGATCTACTGGATTTGCTCCTGAAATCAAATGATTGCATCTCTCTCGTCTTCTTCATGGTAGTGATCTCGTCTTGTTCTTCATGGTGGTACTGGTCTTATTCACAGATTATATCATGGAAGCTTTCTGAGATTTCGAATTCCAAGGTAAAAACGAAACCCGTTACATCTATATTTATGCCTGTTTTATTCTTTATGGTATTGTCTATTTACTTGATTTGCATAAGATTTTTTTTTTTTTTTGTGAGTTTTTTGAATCTCTTTTTGGATCTGATTTTCCCTAAAAATTTAATTAGGGTTTCTAATTTTCTGCAGCATTTTTGGTTGGACTCGGATCAAAAAAAGAAGAAGATAATTGTAGTATAGGTACAATTGTGTGGGTAAGAAGAAGGAATGCATCATGGTGGCCTGGTAAAATTGTTTTTCCAGCAGAATTAGCTTCTTCTCATCTTATGTCACCTAGATCTGGTACTCCTGTTAAACTACTTGGTCGTCATGATGCTTCTGTGTAAGTTTCTATGACTCTCATTTCATTTTTTTTAAATGATGATTTTTGGTTTTGTATGCGCTTGTAAAGTGTTCGATGAAATATCTCAATGAACAATGTCTTAGCCGATATCGTTCATCAGGATAGTTTTAGTGATTGGTGTTGTATTTTAGGTTCTTTCGTATATAGTGACGGTTGGTACTATTATTCGCATGGTATTGGTTGGAGGAGTTAAGATAGTACGGGGAGGTAAGCGAACAATGGAGAATGAAATTGAGTTGACTGCATTATAAATAGGCTTGGTTATTTAGTGATCGAATTGTATATTGTTTAGTACTTTTCGTTATTGGTGGTGTACATTCTTCATTATGGTGATAATTGGTACTGTTTTTCGCATGGTAATGGTTGGAATTAAGTACATCAATGCTTAATTTGTTGTATATCAATGCTTTGGATTTTTGGTTGCTGGAAGTTTGTTTGAGCTTCATTGATGATGTGCTGTTATTGTTTCATTAATTCAGGTACTTGTTGGCAGTGTCTTGCTCTGATAGAGGCAAGTGAAGGACTGTTGCTATCAAATACGAAGGAATTTCTGTGTAAAAGAGAGGGGGTTTCATTACTATTACATTAAGCGGTGATTGAGTTTTGGCAATTAAAATTGTGATTTTTTGTGCAAAATGTTTGAACTGGCTGAAGGAGTTTCTTTATCCTATTCAGGTCAACTAGCTCAGTGTTTTTTCTTACTGGAGCCTTTGTTTACTTGACCATATTGAAGTTATAAATCCTTTCCAGATGACAAACTGTCACTGCACCTTAGAATTTCTTTGTGGTGGATATGAACCTCATGGGCTCATTTCCACAGGTTGCAATGCTTTTGAATTGCACTTCATGGAGTGGAGTTTGGTTCAGGTCTCATGGATGCTGCAACTAAGGGTGCTCTCCAAGCATGGAAGCCAGTCGGTGGATTTAAGATTGGCAGGGAAGTTGGTGAATGGACATCGTCTAATTTCCATCCTTACCTCGCTACTGGAACATATCTCACCTGCAGGTTATATAGCTCTCTTTCTTGTTTATTCTTCCAAAATTAAGGAAGATTTCTGTCTTTTTAAGATACTCTTACATCTTATGAGCATAATTTTTATAATATTTCTTCTTTTATTGTTTTAATTTTCATCGTTTTATTGATTTGTGTGATGATCTTGATTTTGGCTTTGACAGTTATACCAAGAATTGGTGAATTCAACAAAGGCTTTTGAATGCCTTGAACAAGTTCTGCAAATTGATGGAAGGTGGTTTTGCCATTTGATACTAGACTGATATTTTAGCTCATATCTAAACATGAACCAACGCTCTCAAGTTACCTTTTTGATACTCTGGTGGCATTTCCTGTAGGTCGGCCAAAGCATATCACTTGCGCGGGTTACTACACCATGGGTTAGGAGAGCACAAGTAAGTTACATGTCTATCTAGCAATCTTTATGTAATAATAAGTTCTAGGATTTTTTTATTAGGGGTTATTGTAACATGAGCCTATCAGGCTATAGTTTAGGAAGCAAGCTTTGGGAGGTGATTAAAGCTTGGATAGACCCTATACTTCTTTTAACAGTCATCAGGCTGGCATGAATATAACACATTAGTTATTATGGTGGTTTATAAGTTAAAAAAGTATTTTGCAACGCGGAAGGTGCATGCATGCAGCTTATCAAGGGCTTTTAATTAAACGTGGTTTTTCCTTCCAGCACATTTTTCCAGGGTTATTTTTAACCATAATGGTTATTGCAGAAATGCTATCAAGGACTTGACTATGGGGTTAAAAAACTCAAACATTGAGTGTCTATACCTACGTGGCTCCTGCTACCATGCTGTTGCAGAATATGGAAATGAGGTAGCAGGTAGCTAATAGTTTCCTGTTTACATTTTTTTTTTTTGAAGCATAATGGTCTCCTATTACAGTATTAGTCTTAATATTCTTCTGAAAATTAGTTGATTTAATCTAGATGTTTACAGGTTAAAGACTACGATGCAGTGTTGGATTTGGAGTTAGACTCTATGGACTGAATGTGTGTCTGTCAGTATTTATTTTGTATACTTCATTTGTATTGAAACAGATTGGTCATCTGGTATATGTGCAGGGGTTTGAGGAGATTACTTCAGATAGTTACTTGGATTTCATAAAGGAGTATGTGGTAGGTATAGGACCTAATAAAGACACAGTTGTACCAGTCAAGGATAACTATCTACTAACACCAACAGATCTAGTCGCCAGAGCACACTCCCATAACCTGCAGGTGCGTAAGCCTTATTGCATTTTTACTAGTATTTGTAGCATCCATATCTGTCGTAACTAATGAATTTAAATACAGAAGTTATTTATATAGATTTTTGTATTTAGATTTTTGTATTTGTATTTGTAACTTCATTTTTATTGATATAGATTTTTGTATTTGTAACTTCATTTTTATTGATATAGATTTTTGTATTTGTATTTGTATAGATTTGTAATACATTTTTTTAATTTAAATACAGAATTTATTTATTTTGTAATTTTATTTTTTTAATTTTAATTAAAAAAGCTGCAACGTTTATAGGCGTTGCTTCATTTATCTAAAACGTTGCTCTAAATAAAAGGGCAACGGAAGTGGTGACGTGTGGTGACGTCACTTACGTTGCTTATAACAAAAGTGCAACGGAAGTGGTGACGTGTGGTGACGTCACTTACGTTGCTTCATTTATAAAAAACGTTGCTTTAAATAAAAAGAGCAACGTTACTAACGTTGCTTTAAATAAAAAAGAGCAACGGAAGAAGCAACGTAACTTCCGTTGCTTTAAATAATTAAAGCAACGTTAATAGACGTTGCCAAAAATTTGTAACGTCGTTTTTGCAACGCTAATAGACGTTGCTTTAATTCGGCGCAACGTCTATATCCGTTACAAACAGGCCCCTGTGGCGTAGTGTAAACACATCTGAGCAACCAACACAATTCTAGCCTTGGAGATTTCCAGTCACCTTCACGACGGAAATCTTGAACTCTTACACCCAAAACACATCCTCAACCTGATCTCAAGTTTCTTCGTTGTTTCCCTCCCCAGATCAACCTCTATCCTCTCTGTGACCGAAGCAAGACGTGAACGGCCATTGACTTGGTTTAGGCTCGTCTTGTTCGACTTTGATCTCGAACACTATGAAAGTACCCAGAGACGGTGCATTGTTTTTCCAGGTAAAAACATGAATAGTATCAGCAGTTGACCTCTCAGCAAACCCTGATATCTAGGATGTTAGGTCCTAATAGTAACCAAAGTTTTGAGTCTAAACTTGCTACCATTAGTAATGCACAAGAAAGCGCTCGCCAACACGTGCGAGGGATAGAAGGTATATTTCTAGGGTATATCGCTACTAAAATTCTCCTTTACCTCAGATTTAATGTTACTTTGCTTTTCTCATTTTCAGATCAAATCAAGCATCTGGAGAGCGAGTTGAAGAAGCATGAAAAGATAGTTGAAGATCATGCAGGTTGTACCAAGACAATCTCTGAGTTGGCGGACAAGCTGATAGCCCATAGTGAATGTGAAGGAAAATTGGACAAGGCCCTAGCTGCTCACAAGGAATGCCCTGCCACCATTTCAAATCTGCATAACAAACTCATGGAGCATCAGCAGTGCGAGGGAAAGATCAATGTGCTAGACGGCAAAGTTGAATATATTGGGAAGCTCCACGATAGTCTTCAAAATGATCTGAATCTCGCTAAGAAGAAACTGGTGGCCCAAGAAGAAAAGCATGACAGGCAACTGCTTAAACTTGTTTTTTTCGCTGTTCGGGATTACGTGAATGATGAATTTCCTAAGCGAGGGCTTGAAATTCCAGAGAAATATGCCATTCCTGAAAAAACTTTGCACCAGGAGGTCATCGAAAGTGGAGATGAGGATGGCGAATCTGAAGAAGAAGTAGAAAATGCTGAAGGCCAAGAGAGTGACGCCGAAGACCATCGCTCGGATGAGGAATGATCCCAAGACTTGTCCCATGTAGTTGTTTCTTTTTAAGCTTTATTTGTAGAACTTTTATCTTCTGTTTCAATGTCATCATGTAATATCTTTTTGAAATATCACTTGACTTCGTCTTTCCAGTAAGGAATGTTTTCATAACCCTTCGCTGATCATCACATTCAAATGGTATGCCGTATGGTTATCCGTAGGAGATCTTAATATAAGTGTTTGGTTAGCCGGGAGTCGTGGCTTATCGCCAGTGCTCCACGAGTCTTATATTTTTCTGCCAAACCTTACAGATCAACAAGTCGCGTAGCTGGTTTTACAATGAATTATAATATGTGTTACCCATAACTTCGTCATTTGAGGAGGATTGATCAAGGTTCATCCCTTAGTGAAATCAGACCCTTTGGGTCGGGAGCTCTTAGCTCTTAGAGACTTTTTAGACATGGCATTTTGCCTCAGTGATTAGCACTTGTTATTTTTGTGTGACCTGATCAGGGTTTTTGTATGAACTTGTTAGTTCTTAGGGACTTTTTAGGCTAAGGCATTTTGCCTCGGTGAGACCTTTTTGGTCAGGAGCTATTTTCTCTTTGAGACTTTTTAGTCTGGGGCATTTTCCCTCGGCGAGACCTTTTTGGTCAGGAGCTATTTTCTCTTTTGTCGGCGAAACTCTTGGATTTTTGAAATTTGGCATGTCCCAAGGAGTATCTCGGCGAAATGTAAATGACACAGTAAGTTGTTAACGGGGTTCGGCGCATAATAGCAAACCTACGTCCCCGGATCTTATTCGTTGTTGTTTACATAAGCTAATAAGATTTCTTAGGGTATTATGCCCGCCCAAGACTACGGAATTTTACATCATAGTTTCAAGGATAATATCTCTTGATAAACTTAGCATTCCAAGGATGCTCCAACTCATTTCCATGCTCATCTATCAATATGTATGCACCAGCTCCCGCTCCTCGTTTGACGATGTAAGGACCTTCCCATACTGGCATCAACTTTCTGCAACCCTTACGCTGGGAATGTGGGATTTCTCGCAACACCAAGTCTCCTGGCTGGTACTCCCTGGGAATTACTCTCTTGTTATACTCTCTGGACAATCGCCGATAAAATCAAGCTTAGCCAAGATAAAATCAGTGTTCAAATTCTTTTCCCAGGCTTCTCGTTTTGTTGTAGGAAGGATAACCTCCGATGGCAGTACTGCCTCTGTGCCGAAAATAAGAAGAAAATGAGATGCCCCAGTCGCCTCTCTTACTATTGTCCTATATGATCATAGAACATTATGTAGGTGCTCGCACCATGACTTCCCATGTACCTGCACTCGCTTCTTCAGACCCATTCCAATGGTCTTATTAGTCGCCTCTGCCTGTCCGTTACTCTGAGGGTAAAGAGGGGTTGATTTCCCCAGCTTAACACTATATGTGGCAAGTAGGTCTCTGATGTTATCGCCGACAAGCTCCTTTCCATTGTCAGTGCAAATTCCGCTGGCACGCCAAATCTACAAAATATGTTTTCTCATAGGAATATAAACACCCTTGTCCTGATTTTGTCCTCAAAGCTTTAGCTTCACACCACTTGGTGAAATAATCCGTAGCCACGATGATGTATTTTATCTGCCTGAGCCTGTAGCAAGTGGACCTATAATATCCACCCCCCATTTGGCGAAAGGCCACGGGTTGAGAACGAATTTAAAGATACGCCGGTGCTTTTATCCTTTTTCCAAAAATTTGGCATTGCCGACATCGGCGAGTATATTCCTTGGCGTTGATATTCATCCACGGCCAGTAGTACCCCTGCATTCTTACTTTCAAAGCGAGTGCCCTCTGTCCGCTGGGATTCTCACAATCTCCGCCATGGATCTCCTTTAGCAACTTCTTTCCTTCTTTCCTTGTTACGCATCTTAGCAATGGTCCTGAAAATGATCTTCAGTACAATATACCGTCTCTGAGCTCATAATTCGCCGACCTGCTGATTACTTGATGTGCCAGAGTCTTATTTGTCGGAGTAGTAAGGCGATCAACATAATATCTTATTGGTGTTCTCCAGTCTGTCTCCGCCGGGTCTTCTGTCTCCATCCCCAACACTTCTCTTTGTTCTCGCTCATCTACTGAGGACTGTTGTACTCGCTCAATTGTTATGGAAGTAATTTTTGGATCTGTCATCATTGATGAAATGAATGCAAGAGCATCGGCGTGCCTGTTATCTTTTCTACAGATATGTCTAAACCTGATATCAGGAATCTGCTGGATGTACTCCCTAGCAAGTTTAGATATTTCTGTAAGGAAGGATCTACTGTTTGATATCGTCCTGAGATATGTCTAATCTCTAATTGTGAATCGCTGGTTAATTGAACATCGTTAATGCCCATCTCATATTCTGCCTCATTGTTAGACGTCGGGAATTCTAATCTCAGTGAATGGACTATCCTTGCCCCTTTTGGCGAGGTGAATACAATTCCAATTCCTTTGCCTTCTCTGTTTACGGATCCATCAACATATACTTCCCATCCATCCAGGCTTCTATGCAATAGGTCTGGCACCCCACCGTCAGCGTCATCGTGCATAAATGGCATATCTTCTACCTCTTCTTCTTCTTCCACTGGGAAATCTGCAAGAAAGTCGCCGATGACTTGGGACCGCCAGGGAGTGCGTATTTCATACTTCACGCCGAACTGCTCAATCTGAGTATTTCATTTGGCGATTCGCCCTACTCTCTGGGAGCTATGCAAGATGGATTCAATTGGTGTTTTGGTCAAGACAGGAATAGGATGAGCATGGAAGTATGGGCGAAGTCGCTGAGATGCGGAAACCAGTGCTAGAATTAGGTGTTCAAGCTTGGTATAATTTTTCTCGGCTCCTTGTAGGGTCCTGCTAATGTAATATATCGGCGTTTCTCCACCCTTCGTTCTTACCAACACTGTGCTGATGGCTCCTGGAGTTGCAGCGAGATAGACTCTTAATTCTTCGCCGGGTTCTGGTGGCTGACTAGTTGGTAGAGTGGCGAGATATCTTTTGATGCCTTGAAATGCAGCCTCATGACTATCCGTCCAGGCGAATTTTTCTCCCTTTTTCAACATATTAAAGATAAACTTGCATTTATCAGAGAATCTTGAGATAAATCTATTAAGCGAAGCCAAAGTTACGTTAGCGCTGAATATCTTTCACTGTCGCCGGAGAAGGCATGTCCATGATAGCTTGCACCTTCGCCTGATCTGCTTCAACCCCATTTTTTGTGACGACATATCCCAAAAACTTCTGAGGTAACGCAGAAGACACACTTGGCTGGGTTTTCTTCAACTTGGTGAGTCGCATGTGGTCGAATATTTCCTTCAAGTCTTGTACATGGGTCTGATTTTTCTTGCTCTTTACCAGCATATCATCCACATAAACCTCCATGGTCCGCCCAATCCATTTTTCAAACATCTTCTGAGCCATTTCCTGATAAGTGGCCCCAGCATTCTTCAATCCAAAAGGCATCCGAGTATAGCAGAATAACCCTTTGGTTGAAAGAAATCCGTATGACGCTGATCTTCCAACGCCAAAGGTATCTGGTTGTATCCTGAATAGCCATCCATGAAGGACAAGAGTTCATGGCCAGAAGTAGCGTCCACAGTCTGATCAATGCTTGTCCGGTCAAACCCACTAGCGTTGGTATGTCAAGCTAGTTGTCAGTTTTAGGTGTCAAAATTCAATTCTTGATTTGGCCTACTAGAGTTTAGATTTCGGAAATGGGATATAGACAGAGTAGTATAGACCTTGAAGACGAAGACTGTAAAGACAAAGAAGACATCAATTATTCTTCATCGACAAAAGGTTAGTAGGAGTTATGACTTTATGGATATTCTTCTATTTCTACTTTCTCTATTCTTTCGAAATATAGTCGACTACTTTAGTAGTGATAATAGCGATTGAGATCGTATTCTTGTGTAACATGGATTTATGTCATGACCAGTATTTGATCCCACGAATACTGTGAATCAGGAATGTATGAGATAGATTCGACACCATATGTCCATTGCAATGGTTTGCTTGTAAACTGTTAAGTTGGATATGGATGAATCTAAAGGAGTACTCTTGAGCAAAGAGCCTGTGGATCACAGCTGAGGACGTTCTCACGTCTAAGTTCTGGCTCAGCCCAGTACGACCAGCGGAATCCAGATTTGACCAAATTTGACCTGCAGACGGTTCCCGAACCGGTTTGTGTACCAGACTCGAAAATTCTCCTGAGTTCGTAATGTCTATTTGTTCACGTACCAGTACGTGAACCTGACGTGGATATTTCACTGGTTGTCGAATTTAGAGTATATTCTTTTAGAATTTCACTCTGAGTCAAATTCCAAACTCCTTTATCTCTTAGATGGACTTGTGTAAAACATAAATACCTTTTGTGTTCCAACTAACGATCCTCAATGAGTCAATAAGATAAGATTATCTCTGGTCTGTTGGATT
>JAJJMA010309966.1:3634-16083 GCA_023529015.1 Papaver nudicaule
AAAAAAAAACTCCCGATATAATTAGTAAAAAGGGTGTGCCAAGCCCTTTTGCAAAAGACCATCCGATGATGGTAACGCAATTGCCATTGTTGTTGAAAATCGGCAAACTGCTGATGCTACTGATGATGATGATGATGATGATACACATTGCTGCCATTGATGATGATGATGAGGATACACACATTGCCGCCACTGATGATGATGATGATGATACACACATGCTGCCACTGATGATGATGATACTGATGATGATGAGATGATGATGATGATGATACACATTGCTGCCATTGATGATGATGATGATGATACACACATTGCCGCCACTGATGATGATGATGATGATACACACATGCTGCCACTGATGATGATGATGCTGAACCCTTACCGATGCGACCCCCCACTCCCCATGGATGATAATGATGATGGAGATGCTACTCGTCTGCCCAAGGACTGACCTCCTCCGCTTCAACGTCAGATGCATTATCGGCATTGACGGATGGGATAGGAGCTGCTCCTTGAACGTCAGACTCAAGAGCGGCAAGCCGTTCTTTCTCCATCTGCCGTTTGATCCGCTCGAAGTCCATCTTCCAGATGTACAGTTGTTCATCATTCATGTTAGAGGTATTGGCATTCATGATTTTATGCTTATCATGGTTATGCACATACTTCTCTTGTGAGAGGCGACTTTTTTTAAGTTCACCATTCAGAACCCTGCGTTCAGCCGATCGTTCCTTAGAAGTTTCCTTCAGGTGAGCAGTGTAGGTATCCATGTTGAAGCCTTTCCCCTCAACAGCAGCATCAGCCTTTGCTTGTCGTAGCTTCTTAGCCTGGTTCCTACCACATAACAGCTGGAACTTCAAGGCATTTGCAGACGCCTTCTCAACCGTGATCCCTCCACCACTGCCACCACTGCCTCCACTGCCACCACTGCCACCACTTCCTCCTGCACCTTGTGACCCCATCTGTGAGGGAAATTGGGACGAAAAGGGCGAGGATGGAGACTCCTGTGAGTGAGGCGAACCTTGATTATATGGTGAAGCTTTAGGAACCGACTTCATCTGGAGAAGCATCTTTGGGTCGTATTTAGGCAACACTTTCAAGATGTGGTAACACTCCTCGTAGGCAAATGGTTTCCCGCTCTCTCTCTTCCAGGCCTCGCGACACCTCCGTTCGACGTCCGTATCACCCTACCCACTTTGTCTTCGACGTTCAGCCTGCACAATGGCGGCAACAAACAGTTGCACCTGTGCATTGATGGTCACGAAGTGGTTGCACAAAGAAACTTCCGTACGACAAGTGACATTCATTGTCTCCTGCTCGAACTGGTCATAGATGCTCCCCCAGAGTGTTGCCCTATCTTGATGAACACCGGTAATCGGATTTTCAGTAAAGCGGACATAGTTGGAACATATGATCATGTCCTCAGATACCGTAAAAGATTGCCCGCGGCTTCCTCTCCCAGTCCTTCCTTCTCCCATTTCTTGACTATCCTCATCGTACACTTCAGGATCGTATTGAGTAGATTGAGTAGCAGCTTGTTTCCCCTTGTTTTTAGCTTTTCCCCGTGCCATATAAAAGGTTTGAACAGTGGAGGGCGTGTCTAACGCAAACAAATAGATAGCGGAGTGCGCAATTGTGGTAGATATTAGAAAACTACTACAAATGTTGCAAAGGTGTGTGTTGATAAGCTTACAAATGAGGGTATATATAGCCTTTGTCAAATCTGAGCCGTACATCTATATCGATGGAAATTCCATCGTCGATATAAATTCTATCGACCTCGACAGAAATTCCATCGACCTCGACACTTTTTGTATCTGTCGATGGAATTTCCATCGACGATACTATTTCCATCTGACGTTGCAAAGTTGCAAATTTGCAACTTTGCAACGTCTAAACACCTGTTTGCTAGGTCCATAGCCAGCGAAAACACCCTTAATTTGGGTTTTTGGTGTCCCATAGGAAGGGGCCTTAGGACGCTTCATGGGGGAAAATGGTCTATTAGTTGGAATATAGGCACTCTATCACCTGGATTTACATTTGAGATTACACCACCTAGGAGATAGCTTGTCTAATGGTTTTATTAGGTACTCTTTTCTAGGATGAGATTATAATGTCAAAGCTATCTACATGGAGGACGTAGGCGCGCGTTGCTCATAAAGAGAAAGTGGGTAGAAGCCGTTGATTTGCAGAATGGCAGTGGATTTGAGAGACAGGACCAACTGGAGCCACGACAAGGCACGGTGCAAAAATATCAACAGCAAATTATTACGAGTGAACTGGTATATGGCATGCTACAAGCTAATCAGATTACAAGAACAACTTCCAGAATGCTTAAAATTGAAACCGAACATTGATTTAATAACCAATCCATTTGCATAAATCTGCCACTGGATATCATATTGCCATCACTGCAGCCAAAGATTGAAAACCCTTTAATAACCAATCCATTTGGTTCATCTACAGCAAGATATGTTTGATTCACAATTACGCGCATACATACACGAAGAACTAATTCCTTCTATTTTGTTTGTCTGCTTTTTTTCTAGCTCTTCTTGCTCTGGAACTCAATGAAGACTGAAATGCTCCATCATTCTCCTTATCTTCATAATCCTTGAGAGATTTCTGCATACATACAACATCATCCCAATAGACTTTGTTATATCATCAATATTCACCACATACACACCATTAATTTGCAGTTTTACTAGTACAGTATATATAAGTATTCAATTTAGGACGATTACTATGTTCATACCTCGCGAATCTCATTGAAGCTTACTGCATAGAAAGTCACGGCAGCAACCGCAACTATTCCTACAATTGGAAGTGCTATCTTTTGAATTGCATCCATTCCAAAAACGAGAATCCCTCCTTCCTTATTGAGCCTTCTGGATTGTCTTGAACAGCTTCTGAATTACTGGTTCACTTCGTTTCAGCCACTTTTGCTCATCTATACGGTATTTCCTACACTTCTGATTTCTGTCTATGGTAAAGAAGATAAGATACTTAGAAACTTGGCAAATATGTGTTTGGGATAAGGCTTGTACTACTTGCACCACAAATAACGATTGGAGCCACCGCCAAGCTCCAGTACAACCACCAATAACGATTGGAGCCACCATACTAGGCTTTCTCGGGGATCTTGGACTTTACACAACGCTGGATTTTGGATTTTGGATAAAGACATATGCGCACAATAGGGTTTATCCTCCAGGAACACTGACAAACAGTGCAAGAAGAAAGATTTATAGATGATATGCATCCTTGCAGGAAGAAAAGCTATGCAGATCTGCCGGATGACTTTCTGAACCTTGTATACAAGAGACTAACATCCAGTGCTGACCATAGTTCCTTTGGTTTGGTTTGCCGTCGCTGGCTCCATATTCAGAACAACAATCACGAGTCGTTATGGGATATCAACAATTCTACATGTGGCTTACGTAAATCAGCAGATATTAGTCCGGAAGACTTTTCCAGAATTCTCTGCAGGTTGCTGATTCGATTCCAACACCTCAAGAGATTGTCCCTAAGCCGTCTCCCCGAGGTAACAGATTACGTTACGTCACAGTCGAAATTGTTTGGATCAAAAGTTCAATATCTATGCTTAAGTTTTTGCCGTGAGTATTCATATAAGAATTTGTCTTTGATATTATCCTTGTTCCCGAATTTAGAATCCGTAAATCTGACACATTCTCGTGGTTATTCTTGTCGACTGCCGATTAGAAGTCTTGGGTAAAAGTTGCAGCTCATCTTTGCAGACAGTCAGTCTCGGAAACTGTCAAGGGCTTACTGATTATGGATTAGAAGTCCTGGCAAAATGTTGTGCATCCTTAAAGATGGTTGACCTCCACAACTGTCAACGAATTACTGACGAGGGTTTGGAAAGCCTGGCAAAATGTTGTGCTTCCTTGGAGACAGTAGACCTGGGAGACTGTCATTGGGTTAGTGATAAAAGTTTAGAAGTCCTTGCAAAACGTTGTGCATCCTTAGAGACAGTGAGCCTCGGACACTGTAAACGGATTACTGACAAAGGTTTAGAAGTCTTAGCAAAATGTTGTGCATCCTTGGAGAAAGTCGACCTTAGAAGCTGTCGAGGGATTAGGGATTTAGGAATAAGTTCGCTCGTACAAAACTGTCAGAAAATCCGTTCACTTACTATTGAAGATTGCAGCAATGTAACAGGTTTGGGGTTTCTTGGGTCTCCGAAGACCTTAACTCATGTTTATGCAGAAAATGTGCCTAAACTTACAACGGAGGGGATCAAAGCAATGGTGAGTGGAGGAGGGATTCAATCTCTGCATCTATCGGGACCTGCAGTTACCGATGAAGCAGTTATAGCTATCTCAATAGGTTGCCCTCTATTGAGGTTACTGTGGCTAGATTCTACTCATGAGATACAACTTGAAGGATGGGAGGCTATTGGTTTGTATTGCCGAAACTTGGAAACCCTTTACGTGATAAGGTGCCCACAGATATGTGAACAAGGATTGAGATCTCTGCGTTACGGGTGTAAGAAGCTTTCTGGTTTGTTTGTGGACAATGATTTTGCTAAAGAGCTTTTAAAGCGAGAAAGACCTGATGTTCATCTCATATGATACATGCATCACTGATGTCGTATATGGTTCAAGTGGCAGGTGGACAAAACCTAGCATTTTGGGTTGCCACATACCCACTGTATGCAACAAGCTAATATACGTCTGGCTATGTTCTACTTATGAGAAGATTCATGTTCTCTGATTCGGATTTCCAATGTTTAGAAGGTATTTCAGTTTGTTATCCAAGTACACTTCATTGTTCTGTAGTATATGATACGAATCAGATTATTAGAATATATGCTTCATTGTCTGTTGGTTGTATGAACTAGCTCAGAACATCACTTCCAGAATGCTTAGAATTGAAACCTAACATTGATTCCAGCAACATGACATTATTCTCTAATCTAGTATATATACATAAGAATTGAGATGGTGATGCACATAAATTTGCAGTGGTACGTACATTTCAATGTAAAAATTAACACAAGACAACCCTCATTGATGAAAATATTAAACTCGGGGCAACAGAGTCGTACCAAACCGTAACAATTTCAGTTTCAAGATGTTTCTGCTCAATCCAACATAAAAGATCTCGTTACATGGCATATTGCAGTAGAAAAACAATTCGTAACCAGGTTTAAACGGTGGATGGTTGACCTTTTTGGTAAGCGACTTAAAAGAACAGCAGCAGCTCTCGCCACCATTCTCAAGTCCAAAAGTTTTCTTCGTAATCTCCATAGTAGAGAACCTTTCGATTTGCACCTGCCGATAGACGATAGTGTGAATAGTAGACCCACTTTTCCCACCTTTCTGCCAAGGAGAAGTTTCCCATATCTTGCACACCAATTTGCAGTTTAAGATGAACTCAGCAGGCACAAGTGAAAGAATTTGTGACACAGTATCCAGGGGAAGAACCAAAAAAAACTTTACTCTCAGCTCTGATCAATCTGGTTAGTTTAATACGTATCTGATTACCTATATTGCCACTTTAATCCCTCAACACGTTTTAGAAGTCATAATATATACAGCCAATGGCATTGACAACCCACAGCCCATTTAAAGAAACCGTACCCGACACAACCCTAGGAAGCCACCTATATATAAATAACAGATATAGCACGGTGGAAGATTCATTAGAATTGAGAACCACCACCGGACGTTGAGATTCTTGAGAATATGTCACCTGACGAACTTAAGAATATGTCACGTGAAGAATTTCTGGAGTATACAAAGGCTATGGTTGCTGAAATGAGTCAAGAACGTCGAGAAAAAAATAGAAAGAAGGTTCCCACAGATGAAGAAGTCCGACTGGAAGCGAATCAAGAGCGAGAAGCCAGAAAGAGACAAGCCATTAAAACTAGAGAGATGAGGAAGTACTGCATGAAGAACCGGATAGATGACAAATCTTTCAAGGCCGATATCGAAAGATACAGTAGCATCTACGTTTTCATTGTCATTTATGCGAAACTTGAAAGCCCGGTGTACCAAAGATTCATACAATCTGATCTCACCGCAGACGGTTTCAGCAAGGTGTATATTGGAGCGAGTAATCGTTTGGGATGTATTGTTGGAACGGCCCCAAGAGCAGAACTCAGACCTGGAGAAAGTGGATACAAAACTCATGAACTGAGACCTGGCCTGCATAAAATAGGAGGAATGCTTGACATGTACGACTACGAGGTCGGTGCGCTCTTGACTGATAGAACCGAGGACGAGGTGCTCGCTAAGTTTGCCGAGTATAGAGAATCAGACTATGTGAAGCCAGGCAACACACCTGCGAGGACGCTGGGGTTTCAGGCAGGTGAGGTTGTGCCTTTACCCAGTGCCCGTTCAAGTGCAATGAAACTGTGTCCCAAATTGAAGGAACTAGGCATGCCTGTTGAACTCTGCGGCCGAGCCATTAAGCTGACTGAGAAATTTGTTGTTTGCGAAGACGGAGTACGTGTGACAGAGAATGCCGCTAAAATTCTGAAGCATCTTGAAATAAAGATGTTTGATTTTGTCCTTGTACCAATGGGCTACTGGAGTGCCTCCACTGGAGAAACTAAATATTATCCTTGGATGGACCAGGTGCCCAAGTGCAGGTAAATTGAGGGACCTCTGCCTCTTGGTTTGGAGCTAAGGGTGAAGATCGGTGACTGCCGGATTGGAGTATGCTAGCTGGTTTATATCAAGAAAACGTATTTAGTCATTTCATGTTTAGTTTTTAGTTATTTCATCTTTATTGTGACACAATGTTTTATGGTTTTTGATGCTTTGGAAGAGTGATAAGAGATGGTTGTTTGAGTTTAATCCTCACACAAGTTTCGTTTTCGTAAGCCTTAATTATCGCAGAAGCTCCAAAAGATACTGCCATTGTCTTCAAGAGCACTACTTTCCTACTGATCACTTCCTTCATGTTTGCTTCGGATCTCCGGGAGCAGTTTTGTTCCTTGTTTCCGTGTAGTGCTCGTAGTTCGGATTCTTCAATTTAGAACATGTAACAAAACAATGCACTGCAATCTTTCTCTGAGGTTCACCACACAATTACTTAAACTTAGATTAACATTTCACATCATCATGAGCATTTAGATGTTCAATAACATTTTGGAGATCCTGCAATTTGTGTGAAAGTTATGTGAAGTTATCACTCGTGTATATTTGAGTCAACTGTCAATGCGAGGTCAATGTAATTTGAATCCAAGTAAAATGGCAGTGAATTTGAGAGACAGGACCAGCTGAAAGCCTCAACAAGGCACGGTGTAAATATATCAACTGTAAATATTAACCAAGGGAGCTGGTGCTCCGAGATCTGGAGCGCATTTCTTGAGCTTTAAATGTAACTAGTAGTACTATGTGATACCAGCTAATCACATTAATGCTTCTTCAGCGTCTGTTGATGTACGTATACTAGCTAGCTCAGAACAGAATGCTTAAATTGAAACCGAACATTCATTTCAGCAACATGGAAATCTTTATGCTTTTGCATAAATCTGCCACTGGATGTCATATTGCCATCACTGCAGCCAAAGATTGAAAAACCTTCAATAACCGACAACCAAAAAACAATGAACAAGAAGACTCCAAGATACATTTGATTCTCTGGAGCCGAAAGTGTATTTTGGATGGCTTGACTCAACAATGCTGTATTTTCTCTCCTGTAAATCAAGAAGAATCGCAATTCTGGGGTTTCCCTTTCCACATAACAAAACCCCTGCGGTTCAGTGTTCATCGCCAAATATAACCCAAAAGTCTCGTGTCTTCATCATACAGGGTTTATCCTCCAGCATCCTCGCAAAAAAGATTTATAGATGATATGCATCCTTGCAAGAAGAAAGCCTATTCAGATCTCCCAGATGACTTTCTGAACCTTGTATACCAGAGACTAACATCCAGTGCGGACCATAGTTCCTTTACAGGGTGGTAGTCAAATGACAATTATACAGATTTTCAGTGACTTTTTATTTCAGTGACTTTCAGAGATTCTCTGATAATCTAGGGATTTCCATTGACTTCTTGAGAAATGTCCAGTGACTCTCTGAGAGTATTTTAGTGATTTGTAGGTACAATTCTAGTGAATTTTAGAGTCTTTGAGATTTGTAGAGACAAAAAAAATGGACGATAAGTTAATAACTAATCAAAATAACATATATATATACCAATAATTGCAAAATATATCTTCTTAACAATCGTTTATTTTGCAGCATTTGAGGGAGCTACTAGCAGACAAAAACGAAATGTGCAATGAAGAAAAAAACAAAATGTGCAATGAAGCACCATAATCCGATAACTATTTATGGGCTAAAATTGGCTTTTTTGGCATTTCTACTCCAAATGTTATATACGTGTTCCATTTAGCGGCATTACATTATTGGAGTATCTTATTCTTCTATAGTGGAATTTCGTGCCACCATGAGTATAATTATGCCAAACCATAAAATCACAATTTTTTGTCACCATCTTTCATCTCCACAAACATAAAATGCAAGTCTTCTGAAATCTCACCTATGGAGGAGAGATTTCTATCATGCCTATTTTTCTAAAAAAGTCTCCCAAAATCTCTAAAATTAACAAATCAATGAATTCGAAGTCTCAATCCAATAACAGGGGTGTTTGAGTGACTCCCAAAAAGTCTCACTGCAATAACATGGATTTCTAGAGAATTTAAATGACTTGAGAAAAATCTTTATCCAATAACAAGAGATTTTTGGAGACTCTCCTAAAATCTTTATTAAATAACGATGGAATTGGGAATTCCCTAGAAATCTATCTAAGTCACTATTGACTAACCCCCTGTTAGTCTGGTTTGCCGTCGCTGGCTCCATATTCAGAACAAAAACCATGAGTCGTTATGGGATGATACCAGAAATCAACAAAAATAGCACATTTTCAAAGAATTCTTCCAAAAATATACATTCTAAAATTTAATACATAAAACTACCCTTTGATGACTACTATAGACCTTGACCCTATTGTTTTTACAGAAATGTCATCAGGGTCTAGACTATGGATTCAAAGGTGTAGACTATAGGGTTGATGGTCCAGACCTTGGTATTGAGGTGTAGACCATTCTGATCCTACATGGCGCTTAATATGCAACGGTCTAGACTCTAATATTGGCGGTCTAGACCATTCTGAATCTACATGGCGCCTATGTGGCGACCCTTAATTTAGGGTCTACACCTTAGGAAGTAAAGGTCTACACTTTTGAAATTCCAAAAATAACATTTTTTATAAAGTCTAGACTATGATAAACACAAGGTCTACACTTTGGCAATTCCAAAAATAAACTTTTTGTAAGGTCTAGACTTCGGATACAAAGGTGTAGACTTTAATCATCGTGGTCAATCTTGGTTGACCACAAAAATTTGTACTTAGGGTGTAGACTTTGAGGGCTAAAATCGGTAGACATGGGTATTTTTTTGTATTAATTTTTAGAAGGTATATTTTTGGAAGACACACCCAAATTTTGGGTATTTTTGTGCAATTCGGCGAATGGGATATCAATAATTCTACCTGTAGCCTGCGTAAATCAGCAGATATTACTCCGGAAGACTTTTCAAGAATCCTTTGCAAGTTGTTGATTCGATCCCAACACCTCAAAAGATTGTCTCTGAGCCGTCTCCCCGAGGTAACAGATTATGTAACTGTTGGGATTACATCAGTAATCACACCAAGAACTTGTCCTTTAGATTAAGTAGAACTAAAGACAAAGATGCAAACACACAACGAAGAATAAACAAAGCAAGAACACAGAGATTTAACGTGGTTCGGCGTACCTACTCCACAAACAGCAACGATCAACTCTTATTGATAGAACCAATTACAAGAGACACCAACACCTAGTTCTCTATGTAATAACCAGAAGGTCTATCACCCGATTGTATATCTAACAGGCTTAATACGATGCCTATATATAGGCTTACATAAATTGGCTACCAAGGTACATAGGCGGTGGACTTACCAAAGATATCGCATCCTTTGGTTTCCTAAGTTACACCTCCTTGTACAACTTAAACTCCTAGCTATACTAGGAAACTCTGCCAGACAAGGCTGGCAGACGACTCTGCCAGACGAGGCTGGCAGGCAAGGATGCCAGACGAAGCTGGCAGGCGACTCTGCCAGGCGAGGCTGGCAGACCATACTAAGCCTAGAATACAATAGAAACTTCGACAACTCTAACAGTAACATCACAGTCGAATTTGTTTGGATCAAAAGTTCAATATCTATGCTTAAGTTTTTGCCGTGAGTATTCATATAAGAATTTGTCTTTGATATTATCTTTGTTCCCGAATTTAGCATCGGTAAATCTGACACATTCTCGTGGTTATTCTTGTCGACTGCCGATTACTGCTAAAGGTTTAGAAGTCTTGGGTAAAAGTTGCAGCTCATCCTTGCAGTCAGTCAGTCTCGGAAACTGTCAAGGGGTTACTGATTATGGATTACAAGTCCTGGCGAAATGTTGTGCATCCTTAAAGATGGTTGACCTCCATAACTGTCAGCGAATCACTGACGAAGGTTTGGGAAGCCTGGCAAAATGTTGTGCTTCCTTGGAGACAGTAGACCTGGGAGACTGTCATTGGATTAGTGATACAAGTTTAGAAGTCCTTGCTAAAAGTTGTGCATCCTTAGAGACACTGAGCCTCAGAAACTGTCAACGGATTACTGACAAAGGTTTAGAAGTCTTGGCAAAATGTTGGGCATCCTTGGAGAAAGTCGACCTTAAAAGCTGTCGAGGGATTAGGGATTCAGGAATAAGTTCGCTCGTACAAAACTGTCAGAAAATCCGTTCACTTACTATTGAAGATTGCAGCAATGTAACAGGTTTGGGGTTTCTTGGGTCTCCGAAGACCATGACTCATGTTTATGCAGAAAATGGGCCTAAACTTACAACAGAGGGGATCAAAGCAATGGTGAGTGGAGGAGGTATTGAATCTCTGCATCTATCAGGACCTGCAGTTACTGACGAAGCAGTTATAACTATCTCAATAGGTTGCCCTTTGTTGAGGTTGCTGTGGCTAGATTCTACTTATGAGATACATCTTGAAGGATGGAAAGCTATTGGTTTGTATTGCGGAAACCTGGAAACCCTTTACGTGATAAGGTGCCCACAGATATGTGAACAAGGATTGAGAGCTTTGTGTTACGGGTGTAAGAAGCTTTCTGGTTTATTTGTGGACAATGCTTTTGCTAAAGAGCTTTTCAAGCGAGAAAGACCTGATGTTCATTTCATATGATACATGCATCACTGTTGAAGTGGCAGGTGAACAAAATCTAGCATTTTGCGGTGCCACATACCCACTGTGCGCAACAAGCTAATAACGTCTGGCTAGCTATGTTCTACTTATGAGAAGTTTCATGTTCTGCGATTCAGATTTCCACTGTATATATAGGTAGATGCATCTTTTGTGTAACAAAAAAAGGTATTTCAGTTTGTTATCCAAGTACACTTCATTGTTCTGTAGAGACATAAAACCTTCTAATACTATGTTAAGACTTGAACATAATAGGAGCCTGCTACACCTTGTTTGTTTTCTCCTGACTCAGCCTCTGACTCTGACTCGGTTATTGAAAAGTGAGTGTAGACTGTAGGACAATCCTACATGCTGTTTTTATTTGAGCAATTTTTTGGGGTTGGTGAAGGTGTTTCCAAAAACAACAGAGAAACCAATCCTTAGTGCAGGTGTTTATGAACTAGGCAGTAGTTTCGATTTCATTTGTATTTGTGTTTCTTAATACTATCCAATTTGCATCTAAAAATAAAAGGTACATTAGTTTTCATTGATTTTACATTAGGTTCTGATAATGAGTATCAAGTTTATAATTCTATTTGTTTGGTTTTGTAGATACTAAGGCTGTTCTCTATGGATGAGAGAGAAATCATCCCAACAGGGTTTTTCCAGCGGCCCTCCCAGACGCCTGTTTGCTATGGAGGAACCCTTGGAGCGAGGGAAGCTATCTCGCTCAGCGAGGAAAGCTATATCGCTTCACCTGAGCGATATAGAGTATATCGCTTGACCGATCAAAACCAGTCAATGCTAATATGTAGATCGTTGAAGCTTTTAGAGAAGATATTAATCATCTTCTTTACGCACAAACCACACCACCAGTACATTAGTTACCTGCTCAGTTCCAATCATAAAAGATTACAAGGAAATCAAACCAGCTTCCATATCTGATATCCACCCAAAACGAATTTGCATTTAGTACAAACATTCATCCAATTTACAATACAATCAAAATCCAAACCCAATTTACAGTGCGATTTCAATTTAAAAATCACATCCATCAATTATGTTTACAACTGGAAGGATCAATCAATTGCTTAAACAAAGTTTCCTAAATATCATACCCCCAAATTAAACCCATGTGACTCCAATCCAAATCAGAATCTAACCCAATGACAATGATCAAGATCAAAATCTTAATCAG
>JAJJMA010309975.1:0-18283 GCA_023529015.1 Papaver nudicaule
GAGAAAGTAGGAGAACACAAGCCCTTTGTAAACAAGTCTGCAAGCTGGAGTTCACTGGAAACATGTTTCACTTGCAGGAAACCATTCTCCACCAGCTCTCTGACTCCATGAAAATCAATTCCTACATGTTTTGTCCTGGCATGAAACAGAGGATTGTAAGCAAGTGCTATTGCACTAGTATTATCACATTTTAAAGTAATAGGAGTTCTGACAGTAATCTTCAATTCAGATAATAAATCCTTAAGCCATGAAACCTCTGCAGCAGCTAATGTCAAACACTTATACTCAGCCTCTGCAGAAGATTTAGATACAGTAGGCTGCTTTTTAGAAGACCAAGAAATAAGATTTGGACCCAAGAAAACTGCATATCCTGCTGTTGATCTCCTAGTATCAGGACATCCAGCCCAGTCTGAGTCAGTATAAGCTGTTAAACAATCAACACTTCCCTTCCTAAAAGTAAGACCTGAACCAACTGTTCCTTTTAAATACCTCAAAATTCTCTTCACAAGTTGTAAGTGCTGATCAGTAGGTGCATGCATAAATTGGCTAACATAGTTAACTCCAAAACTGATATCAGGTCTAGTAGTTGTTAAGTACTGTAGACCACCAACAATAGTTCTGTACTCAGAAGCATTATCCAAAAGAACACCATCATGTACTGACAACCTATTCCCTTTAACAACAGGTGTAGCACATGGTTTACAGTCAAGCATGTTAGCCTTCTCTAACAATTCCATTGTATATTTCTTCTGTGACAATACTATTTTATCACTATCCCTGACTGCTTCAACTCCCAAAAAATAATTCAGACCTCCTAATTCCTTCATAGGAAACTCTTTCTTCAAAACACCAACAAATTTTTCAAGCATTAAATTGGAGCTACCAGTCAGTAATATATCATCAACATACAGCAACAGTATCAAAATGTCCTTCTCATACTGAAACACATACATAGAGTTATCACTAATAGACCTTTTAAACCCATTTGACCTTAGAAAGGAAGTAAACCTGTTGTTCCAAGCTCTTGGAGCTTGTTTCAGACCATATAAGCTCTTTTTCAACTTACATACACAATTTGGATACTTAGGATTAGTAAATCCAGGAGGTTGTCTCATATAAACTTCTTCATCTAAATACCCATGAAGAAAGGCATTTGACACATCCAACTGCATTATAGGCCAATCATTCAAAACAGCTAAACATATAACTACTCTGACAGTTGTAGCTTTAACCACTGAACTAAAAGTTTCATAAAAATCTTTGCCTTCTTTTTGATTATAACCCAAAGCAACTAATCTGGACTTCTTCCTATCCTCAGAACCATCAGCTTTTAGTTTAAGTTTATATACCCATTTACAACCCAGTATGTTCATATCATCTGTTGGCTCAACATAATCCCAAGTGTCATTATCATCCAATGCAGTAACCTCTTCACCCATTGACACAACCCACTGTGGATCTTGTGCTGCTTCTTTGTATGACTTAGGTTCAGATTTTGACAATAATGATGTTAAAGCAAGAGGCAAAGGATGTGTAACAGAGTAATGAGCTATGTGATCAGGAAAAAGTTTTGGTTTTGAAATTCCTTTCTTAGACCTAGTAACAATAGTACTATGAGGTTCAGAAACAATAACTTTAGGCAGTTCTTCAATATAAGTAGAAGTTTCAAAATCAGAAGAAATAATAGGTTGTGAAACAGAATTGTTTGAATAATAAAACTGATGTTCATCAAAAACAACATGTCTAGAAATGTGAGTCTTTTTAGTAATAGGATTATAACACTTATACCCCTTATGTAAAGAACTATAACCTATAAAGACACATTTAACTGATTTAGGAGAAAGTTTATCAGGTCTTGAATGACCTAAATATGGATAGCATACACATCCAAAAATTTTCAAGAAAGAATAATCTGGACTCACACCAAATAATTTTTCATAGGGAGTTTTAAAATCTAGAATTTTTGAGGGTGTTCTGTTTATTAAATATGTTGCTGTAAGGAAAGCATCATACCAGAACTCCTTAGGACAACAAGCATTAAACATCAAAGTATTTCCCATTTCAGTAATGTGTCTATGCTTCCTTTCAGCTAGACCATTCTGTTCTGGTGTTTTAGGACATGAAATTCTAACTAGAATTCCATTTGTTTCTAGAAAAACTCTAAATTGACCCTGAACTAATTCAGCTGCACCATCTACTTGAAAAGCAATAATTTTTGTATGAAAAAGATTCTCAGTGAGAGTTTTAAAATGAATAAAACACTGAATTGCATCTGATTTCAATTCCATTGGATAAATCCAATGAAATCTACTATAGTCATCAACAAAAAGAATATAATACCTATGACCAGATAAAGAAGTAATGGGAGCAGCTCCCCAAACATCACAGTGAATTAAAGCTAGTGGTTTTGACTCATGTGAAGATGATAGATTAAAAGGGAGCTTTTTGCTTTTAGCAAGCTGACAAGGATCACAAACATGTAAAGAAGGAGAAGTTGTTGTTGTAATTTGCTTAAGATTCTTAAGATGAGTAACTATTTTCTTAGATGGGTGACCTAGTCTATCATGCCAAATGTGTGCAGGAGCAGATAAGGATGCAGAATATGACATTTGTGGAGTAGAAATATGAGTTATAGGATATAAATTGTTACACATCCTTCCCTTAGCTAGTAACATATCAGTCTTTAAATCTCTAATTTCATAGCCATAGGGATCAAACCTAAACCAACATTCATTTTCTGTAACAAACTTTCCTACTGACAATAAATTTTGTTTTAGTTCTGGAACCACCATAACATTGTGCAACTTAAAACTAGTTTCAGGTGTTTGTAATGTAGAATAACCAGTAGCTGAAATAGGTAGAGACTTACCATTGCCAACAACTACATGCTCCTTGCCTTTGTAAGAAGAAGAATTTTGAAGAAAAGACCCATCTGAAGTCATATGAGCTGTAGCACCTGAGTCTGATAACCATTGTGGACCTGAACTACTGCTTGGTATATCATAAGTGTTTGAGTGTTGACTGGACAGACCATGATGTCCTGCAAAAGGATTAGTACTTTCATAAGAACCATTTGAATTTTTCACACCATTCTGACAGTTGTGTTCAGTTCCCATTTGAGTTCCATCAGATACTGAAGCAATGTGAGCAGAAGTAGTATTTTGTCCATTTGAAGTTGGAGGAGGATGATATCTGAAGAAACATCTAGAAGCAACATGACCCATTTTCCTACAGATTTGACACATCATTTGAGAGTAATCTCTTCTCTGACCATTATAGCCACCACTGTTCTGACCATTATAACCACCATTACTTCCTCTACCAAAACCTCCTCTTCCATTTGCACCAGCATAACCACCTCTGCCATTACTATTGCCATTTCCTCTACCAAAACCACCTCTGCCACCATTGTTGCCATTTCCTCTGCCACCATAAAAAGCTGTATTTTGTCCATCATACACAGTTGTAGTTTCTTGATGTTGAGCACTTAACCATTGTTCATGGCTCAACAATCTTGGCTTAATTTCAGCAAAAGAAAATGGTGTTTCCCTATTGTTTGCAGAGACTACAAAAGTTGGAAGGCTATCTTCCAACCTACTGATCATGAGGGCTTAGGTATTCGCGACTTGACTATGAACAATTTGGCCTTCCTGGCTAAAATGGCTTGGCGTATCCATTCTTGTCCTGACTCTATCATAACTCAGTTGTATCATGTTAACTATCATCGTAAAGAATCGTATTGGTTTGTTTCTACTCTCTTTATTGGAAAAGTATTTTGCAGGGCCGTAATATGATCTGTGATTCTTTGCGTTGGTGTATAGGTAATGGAGAAAAAATTAGCTTTTGGAATGACCCGTGGGTAGAAAATTTTCCCCTTAGTTCTCATGTTTCTGATCCTAGTGTGATTGATCCTAATCTTAAAGTTAAAAATGTTATTGACAGGAATAGACCTCACTGGAATATTTATGTGTGTGAGTCTGACCTTCCTCCTTTTGTTTTAGACAAGATTAAATCTATTGCGGTTCCTTTATCCCATAATACCCATGATGAGTTAGTGTGGCAACCTAGTAAGACAGGCACAGTCACTGTTAAAGCCGCGTACCATTGGTTGCTCTCGAGACACGATCACTTGAATTCCCATTGCACTGCTTGGAAATCCATTTGGAAACTTAAATGTCCCCAGAAAATTAGGTAACTACCACCTGAATGCCCTTTATGTGACAGTCACTTTGAAACTGAGGTTCACATTTTCTTTCAATTCCCTAAGGTCACACCACTGTGGGATTTGCTTTCTTATCAATGAAACTTTAAATTCACGTTGAACTTTATTTCTTTATCTAGCTACCTAGGCTTGTAGGTAGTGAGCTTCGGTCCAACTTTAATATAACCTATACAATTCAGAAAAGGAAAAAAAGCAAATGTAAAATTTTTGGTTGTTACCAAATCTTTTAGCATACGATGCGTAAAACCTCGTCGCCACGGGCACCTTCTTGTTGAAGGCAAAATATCCAACTTATCGAGCACGTTTAAAGCTTATTGGCATGAAACAATTTTGGTATATCCGTACTATCATCCTCAGGACTCTCTTTCCCTCCGCTTCTTGTCTAATTCCGATAATGATTTCTTCCTCTGTTAATGCATACACAATTTTTTTTTCATCTGGATGATTAAGGAAGACATCCATATCTATTTGATTAGTGCAGCGAAGTTTATCAATTTGATTACTCAATTTCTTTGATTCTCCTCGTGTATAAAATTAGTGTAGGGAAGTTTATCAAATTGCATACATTCACATTCTACTCTCTAACTCTTTTTTACGAGAGAACAATGATGATGAACGTAAAAGACGATGTTTCAGAAAACTACGAAACTCATTTCATAATGTGTTTTTTCTTTTCGATTTCTTGAAAATCGCCGGTAAAGCGGAAAAATCTCAGAGAAGTTTTGTAGATATTTAATGTATTTAAGAATTCTAGTTAATAGATCGTTATGCTTAATTAGAATGAATTATAAAATAAGATCATCATGATTAAATTTACGTTTTAAGAAAAATGCATGATCAAGTTTTTAGATTTGAATCTGATGAATGACTTCAGCTGACTAAAGTTGAGACCTACTAAGCATATGTTTAAAGATCATGATCTATACCTAAAATGTTTTTAGGTAGAACATTTTAGGTAATTTCAACTGATTTCAGATGAAAGTTGTTCACAATAAGTTTAGATATAAAATTTCAGTTTAACTGATCGATTTTCGATGCATGTCTTTTTAGAAATATAATAGAATCGATCAGAAACCTAATTATTCTGCATATGTAATCATCTGAGATAGTTGGGAGCCTGAAATATAGCCAGATCAGCTATCAAACTTGGTATAAGTAATGTTTTCTGGAAAACAGTAAAGTCCAGATTTATAGTTAAGTAAATCACTATTAATATTCAGCTTATAAAGATGAAAAGCTTACTTGTTCATCTGAGAAGAAGCACACGGTTATACCTGATAGTTGGGAACCATAGATCTTCTTGATCAACTATCAGTAAAAATGGTATAGAACCTAATTACATTTTTACGACATATCACGTATGTTATTACGAAGATTTCAATAGGCATATTACAAATAAGTTGTTTAATACTTTAAATATGTCATAAATAGATCTGAAATATTTCATACAATAAGCAAAAGAAACGTCAGATAGCTGAGAACCATAGATCTGCTTGATCAACTGTCAGTTTCTTCTTTTAGAAGAGCTTCAGTCTAGAATTCTTTTGTTACAAGTTGTTGGTTAATAATCTTGTGAGAATAGTATAAAACCTAGTTTATATCTGATAATCATGATCTGACGAAATCTTTCACATGTATTTTTTATGATATTATTTTGATAAGATCTAGGTTTTTAAAACAGATTAATCAATAATTGATTTAGAATGTAGCAAACTCTTCAAGGATTAATGTCTTTATTACTTTTGTGCTTGTCAATACTAATAAATCTGATATGTGAAGATGCCTCCAAGGAGATTGCCTCACAGAAACGCATGTCAATCACCAAACAGAATTAGTGCAGAAGAGCTTGAGCAAGAACGCGGAGAACGTAATGCTGCTCTAACGCAAGAAACATCTGTTGTTAGTCAAAGACATACAAAATCGTCGCACAACACAAAATGCATCAAGAAATCAGAATGTAAATCAAGAAAGAAACAATGGGAGGTCAAACATCATACCACCTGGAACTGTAATTGGACAGAACGGAGAACCAACAGCAGTACTAGTGGGTGAAGTAGTAATGACAAATCCAGGAAGAGATTTGCTACAATCAAGAAGGCAACAAGGAGGGAAAACTAATAATGTCACAGAAGATATGTACAACGACCTACTATAATCTATTAGTATACTATCTGCACAAGTAACAAAATTAGGAGTTCCAGCTAGAAATCTCACAACTGATTAAAGACGCCAGACGAATGAACAAAGGTATCAAGAACGTCAGATCAGTGGTGAAGATCATCAGACAAAAAACTCAACATACCTGGATCTATCAGATTCGCCAACAAGAAACAACAGATGTAGTACTCAGAATAATCATCAGACGATAAACAGACAAGATGTGAGTCGTCAGAACAACAATCTCCTCAGTCGACTGATAGATCAAGGAGTTGCAATTAACCGAGAAAGAAATAATGAACGACAAGTCCCAACTCAGCAAAAACAGTCTACAGAATCCGGAAAAGATAAAGAAGACATTAATGTTGTTATGGAGAGACGATTCTGTGAGCAAGAGAAAAGATTTCAAAGAATTATGAATGAAATCAGCTCAGGCAGACAAAAGGATGATCCAACAATAAAGTTCCAGTCGAGACCATTAACAAGAGAAGTTCGTGAATGTGCTCTCCCAGATAAATTCATTTTACCAACATTCGAACCATTCAGGGGAGACACGGATCCAAATGCACATCTGATTTATTATACTCAAAGAATGGCGCTTCATGCATCTTATAAGCTAGTAATGGCAAGATTCTTCCCAAGTAGCTTGACTGAAGATGCATTGAAGTGGTTCAGTTGTCTACCTAAAGATTATGTATCCTGTTTCAAGGATATTACAGATCTATATGTCAGAAATTATTCTTGCAATATAAAGCAAGCAGATGTGATGGATGATGCACTTGACGTAAGCCAAAGGACAGATAAAAGTTTCACTGATTTTCTTCGAAGATTCAAAGCTGCAGCTGCACCTGTTCCAAGACAATATGATAAAGCTCTATGCATAGTCTTCAAGAAAGGCTTAAGACCAGGAAAAAAGAGAGAATCTTTTCAAGGATGTGTCCTCAATACCTTAGAAGAAGTTTACAGCAAAGCAGGAAAATTTGTCAGAAGAGAGCAGGATGTACAAGCAGACATCACACAACAATATGATCACAAAGTCTATGCTACTGGAGGAAATGGAGATTATAAAAGGCAATATTCACCAAAGTCACCAACATCTCAGTCATCTAAGAAGAGAAACTTCATAGAGGACTTCGAAAAGAAGTGGAATGAAGAATCACGAAGTTTCGTAAAGCTCAACACTTCACCAGAACAAATTATGAAGTGCTTAAGGGATAAACCGTACTTTGTGATGCCTGCAAAGCTGAGAACATTTGGCAGAGGAAGTTCGATGTGTGAGTATCACGATACAACTGGACACAAGACAAATAATTGCAAAAATTTGATGAGACACATTAATGATCTCATAAAGCAAGGGTATCTAAAAGAATTTGTGCTAAAAGAGTCAATACCTCCAAAACAAGCGAAGGGAATAGTTAATATGATACATTCAAATCCAAGGGAGCAGCACAATATGATTAGGAATTCGTCATTCAGAAAAAGAAGACTAATAAAGTAAATTCAACCTGCACATGTACTCAGCATGCTTTCTTGATCCAGATTCTGCATTGCTTCTACCACCGAATGATATAAGTTTTACCTCTGAGGATTTAGCCGGAGTTACTTTACCACACTCAGATGCCCTCGTGATAGAGCTGGTAATAGACGGATACGACTGGCGAAAAATATTGATAGATGGAGGGTCAACTTGCGATATTATATTTCAACAAGCTGCAGAGCAAATGAAATTAACAAGGGAAGGTACCTTAACAAATATCAATCAAGCGGTCGTCGGTTTCAATAGATCAAAAACTTACCCAATAGGGAAATAGTTCTGAAGGTATAAGCAGGACCAATTATAACAAATGTAACTTTCCTAGTTCTAAACACGAAGTCGCCGTACAATGTGATCCTGGGAAGAGATTGGTTACATACAATGCAGGCAATAAGTTCCACATATCACCAAAAGCTAAAGTTCATAACGATTGATGGAGTATATGTAATCCATGGGAACCAAGCAGTCTCGAAGGAATTGGCAGTGCTATCCTTGTTGCAGGTTGAAAAAATTGAAAAATTTGAAGATTTATAGCAATCACAGTCACTGAGTCGACTGACAAACGGCTCAACTGAAGAATTAGGAACTGATCATCTGATGGAAAAAGACAAGGGAGAAAATCGTTTAGTCGAAAGGAAAATAACAACGAAAAAATATGATGTTGTCAACAAAAACTCAGATGAAGGGTTTGAAGATAAAATAAAAGAAGTGAATTTTGGTTCTCGAAAACCAAGAATGATAAAAACAGGGGTACATTTTTCGCCAGATGAAAGAAAATCTTTACTAGAAGTGTTAGATACGAATACTGATTTATTCATCTGGAAACCTACAACTCCACCAAAAATAAACTCAGATATTGTCTGTCATTCTATAAAAATCAGACAACAACAAGAATCAGGAGAACATACAAGGTGCAAAGTTGTTGATGACGTTGCTATGGAGGATGGAATAGTTAAATTGCTAGAAGCAGATATCATAAAAGAAAGCTCATACCCGAACTGGATCTCTACATCCAGGGTAAGAGTAAAAAGAGACGGGGAATCAATAATCCATTGTGATTACATGGATTTGAATAAAGCCTGCTGCAAAGACAATTACCCGATACCGGACGTCAATATGTTGTTGGAAGCAATCTCGCATCATCAGCTACTGTCATTTTTGGAATGCCAAACAGATTATGGTCAAGTTCAAATTCACCCAGATGAAAAAGAGTACACTACATTCAGGGCAAAAAGAGGATTATATTGTTTTAATACAATGCCTTTTGATTTGAAGAATGCAAGCTCTACTAGCCAGAGGTTATTAAATAAGATTTTTGAAAAGATGATCGGAAAAACTATAAAATGCTTCAAAAGTAGCATAATAGTGAAGAGTAAATCAATGTCAAATCATCTGAAGAGTCTAGAAGACACATTTCGAGTATTTGAGAAGTTTCATCTGAAGATGAATCCTTCAAAGTGCGTTTATGGTATTCAAGGCGGAAAATTATCTGGTCAAAGAATAACCAGAAGGGGAATAGAAGCTGATTCATCAATAATCAAATGAATCATTCAGATGAGAAATGTAAAGAACGAGAAACAAATTCGACAACTACTGGGAAAACTAGCTACTATAAGCAGATTTATACCAAGATTGTCAGACAAATGTAGGCCATTTTTCATTCACCTAAAAAACATGCCTAAGGTGGATAATGTTGAAGGAGTAGAAGAATGTCAACAAGCGTTCAATCACTTAAAAAGATCTCTATTAAAGATCCCACTTTTATCTACATCACTTCAAGGAGAAATGTTGTTTCTAAGTCTGGTAGTCTCATCTGAGACAATAAGCGCAGCATTATTCAGAGAAGAAAAGGGAGTTTAAAAGCCGATATATTTTCTAAGTAGATCATTACCTTTGGAGAAGGGAAGCACTCAGAAGAAGAAAGAGAATTATTGTCATTGTACTTCTCATCAATAAAATTAAAACGTTACTTTTCAAACTGGAAATTGACAGTAATTGGTGAACATCTACCGGAGACAATGCTGAAGAGTGAAGTGGTAGGCAGTAAGACTGAATTCTGGAGAAGACAAGTCAGTCAATACACTATCAGTTACCTGAGGAGAAGTACTTCGAATGATCAAATATATGCACAATTCATGAACGATCTTCAGATAGGAGATACAATTAGCAACGTGAAGAATGATCAAAAGAAGCAACTCAACATGCATAAAAGGATGAGTAAGCTTGGTGATCATTCTGATGAAACCCTCTTTGAAAAAGAAGATATGGAAAATTGCTTCTGGTCAGCCATGTTAGATGATGTGAAAGGCGCACAAGTAGAAGGTGATACAAACCAGAGGTAAACCTAAAACTTACATTATATCATTTCAAAATTCTATAAAAATTTCTATAAAGATATAATCTTAGGTGACTGAGGCTAAAGTGAGTCAATTGGACATCCTTTCGTTTGAAAATAGGATATTCCAGTCGACTAAAAAGTCTCAGATGACAAAAAATCAAGAAAATTTAGTCGACCCAAAAGAATCCTCAGAAGAAACGTAGAGTTTCCTGTTTCATCTGAGAATGTTTGTCTTTTTCTTTATAATTTTCTTTGAATATAAGAAGGAGCTTATGAAGCATTGCTTATGTACAAAACCTATGCCAATAAGAATAAAATCAAATACAACAATTTATGCTAATGAAATGAGTAAACTCAAAATACAGCAAAATATGCTAATAAGATGAGTAAAACTCAGATAAAGAAACCTATGCTAATGAGGTGAATAAACCCGCATACGGAAATTCATGCCAATAGGGTAAAGAAAGAAGGTATTCTCTCAATCAGAAATTTGTTGTAGAATAACCTAAAGAATTAATTCGATTACAAATAAAAATTAAGATAACAAATGAAAGTGTTACATAAAAAAAGCTTGATAATTTGAGTTAGTATGTGGAAAAGCTATGGAGGAGTGAGTGCACGCACAATTCCAAAGTAATCAAATGGACTACTTGAATAGGAAGGCTACACTACACCAATTTTGGGGGTAGCAACGGTGCTCATCTGTTGCTAAAAGTGTTAGAAACAGGGGCCGGCCGTTGCGATTCATGGTGTGACGAATTTTAGCAACGGTAATGTTGCCGTTGCGTTTTATGGGTAGCAACGGTACTAGCAACGGACCAGTTCAGCCGTTGCTGGATTTTGCCCGCAACGGCCTAGTTTCCGTTGCTTAATTTTGCCCGGAACGACCAGCTTTCCGTTTCTTATTTTCATCAGCAACGGCTTGTAGACCGTTTCGAATATTTTATCCAGCAACGGCCCATTGCCGTTTCTAAATTTTTACCAAAGTCAAAAAATAGACCAGGTCAAAGACTGGCGGACCTTGACTTTGACCTGGTCAAAAACTATCAATAGACATTTCAAAAAATTCTGACACTTAGCCAAAATCATACTTCATACACATACAAAAATTTCATACTCTAGTTTTCTTGTTCTTACACTTAGCCAAAAAGACAAAAAATTCATACATTCGGATAACTGAAAATCAGCGTTCTTGTTGTTCTCTAATACATAAAACCTAACTTCAGTATCCATACTTGTACATTTAGACCATACTTGTCATTAATGGTCGATGTACCTAAGTTTGTGCTATCGCAAGTAAAGAGAATGACCATTTTCATATAGAGATTAATCGAGAATTAAGTATAAACATCTCTATTTGAGTATCTCAAGTGCAGTACATATGCAACCAAAAGGAATTGATGGCACACCATACCAGCTCTCCCGCAAGTTCATATAGAGATTCATCGAGTGTAGCCTGCACCAAATTGAACTCCTTCGTCATTACACTGTAATTAATGAAGCTACACATAGAAAAGTAGGACAAAGAAAGTAGGGCCTATGGAATTAATTGCTTTACCTGCAATTAGGGCTGTCCAAAAAAACCGAAACCGTGGTGAACCGCACCGAACCGCACCGAAAATTGGGAAAACCGAACCGAGCCAATGGCGATGGTTATGGCGATGGTGCAAGAATTGAAAAACCGAACCTTATGGCGATGGCGATGGCGATGGCATAGAACCGCACCGAAAACCACGGTGCGCACCGAAAATTTCTAGCCATTGGATCAAAGTTCATCCTGACCATTAGATGCTAGATATATATGCAACAAACCTAGAGAATATGACGCCCTATTTCTCTTTTCCCATTCTTCTTTCTTTTTTTTTTCTGCCTGCAGCTCTTCTTCTTCTTCTTACGGCTCTCTTATCATCTTCTTCTCCTTCATTTCTCTGTAAATCTCTGTAAGAATCATTAGACCCTTTCTTCATTACATAGGTTTATTAAGTTATTACAATTAATCGTGTGAGCTTCATGTTGATGGTGTCTTCTATTACAGAGCAGTCACATCAGTGCACAAATAATCCTCCACAAGATCTTGATTTACAATAAGAACAACACCCTCTCCATTAGAGAGATTCAATCTGATATTATAGAAGGTGAACACAAACGATCCGTATGCGGATTCAGCTGTTTCACCTAACACAAACGGAATCTGCAAAACCATCGTCCATCACCACCTTCCTCTTCTTGTTTTCCGTCTTCTACCTTCTCTCTTCTGTTAATAATTTTAGATCTGTAGAAATCTTCGTATGAAGGAATATGAAGAACAGAAAAAGAAATCTAAGGTTGGTTGCTTGTCTATGCTTGTCTATTGTTGGTGAAAACTTCATCGATTTCAGCTTCTAATAATCAAGTAACTCTTGTAAATCAGAAATTAGTTTTCGTTTTTCTTTGTAGAAATTACCTGATTTCTTTGTAGATCTAATTTTAGATCTGTAACAATTTTATTTTGTTTTTCTTTGTGGAGTTTGATTAATTATTAGTATGTTAGTTGTTTATTGAATCGATTTGTGGCCTAATTTGTGATAGGGAATTAGGTTTCCATTAATTTTGATGGATGTATTGTCAATTGGTTTGAGTATCATTCAGTTTTGGTTTGAGTATCATTCAGATCTTAGTATTTTTGATTGGGTAAATCTTAAATCAACATATATATATATCTACCTGTTAATTAAAAAAATATTAAAATTGTCGGTTTTTCTCTGCTACTATGTAATGGTGGTGATTGAGCTGGTGGTTGGATAGGTTTTTGTCTTGTTTTTCTTTGCTACTGTGTGATGGTGGTGATTCACCAAAACCGAACCGAAAATAGCCGAACCGACTCGGTTCGGTTTTAAAACCGAACCGAGGATGAATGGCGACGGTGATGGCGCAAAATTTAGAAAACCGAGGATCATGGCGATGGCGATGGCGATGCATAAAACCGAGCCGAACCGCGCCATGGACAGCCTTATATAGGGTTGATGGTCCAGACCTTGGTATTGAGGTGTAGACCATTCTACTCTAATATTGGCGGTCTAGACCATTCTGAATCTACATGGCGCCTATGTGGCGACCCTTAATTTAGGGTCTACACCTTGGGAAGTAAAGGTCTACACTTTTGAAATTCCAAAAATAACATTTTTTATAAAGTCTAGACTATGATAAACACAAGGTCTACACTTTGGTAATTCCGAAAATAAACTTTTCGTAAGGTCTAGACTTCGGATACAAAGGTGTAGACCTTAATCATCGTGGTCAATTTTGGTTGACCACAAAAATTTGTACTTAGGGTGTAGACTTTGAGGGCTAAAATCGGTAGACATGGGTATTTTTTTGTATTAATTTTTAGAAGGTATATTTTTGGAAGACACACCCAAATTTTGGGTATTTTTGTGCAATTCGGCACCCTAATGTCTTCTAAGACCATTTGAGTTGGCATGGCAAGGTCCTGCTCTAAAATTTGTTGATTTTTCAGAAATTTTCGTTTCCCATCAGAAAAACCTCACATCATTGGGGCTGACTAAATTTTTTTGGGGCAGACTTATATTCGGTATCCCGACCAGCTACCGAATAGTGTTAATCCATTTATTTACACTACTCGGTAGCTTATCCAGCTACCGGATATGGCTGAAAAATATGCCCCAATTTTTTTTCAATCGGCCCCAATGAACCAAGGTAGAAAAAAAGGATAAAAAATCCTTCTTACTAGTATGCACCAACTAGGTATTTAACTAGTTCGTGGGTTTCAAGTCTACTTGAGTGTACCGTTTATTGTCTACTAAAAAGAAAATTAGCGGTGTAAGAATAAAAACGTCATTATTATTGCAAAAGACTCATCAAGTATCCTAATTTTCTATTGCCGACCACCACCCAATTCAATCTTTTTCAGGACATAAAGAATTTAACGACCGAGTTAATTGAAACCTTTTTTTGACATAAAACACAATCATCTACTTTTAGGAACATACAATAGGCCCAAAAGAATTGGAAACCCCCTCTCTTTCTCAGTACATAAAGTGCCACTCTAACCAGCATCAGTCGTATCTTGGTACAAATAAGAAAAAGAAAATAGTCTATATTTCTTTGTGATAGTGCTTCTAAGTAAGACAGTTTTTATTTATTTATTTATTTATTTATTATTATTATTATTATTATTATTATTATAAGAATTAGAATCCACAATATTACAAGAATTAGATGGAAGCCTAGCAACAAGTTGGGCTTCAATCCTTTTTTCAACAACTCCAATCCTATGGAAAAGAAAATCCCCCACTATGACATTCGCATCGTGGCTAGCCATATAATTGCGCAATCTCTTCAGAAACTCCACCGTGTCACTATCTAATTCCCCTAAAGTGGTAAAAGCAAGCACACCAAGACCAAAGCCCTGAGCTGTACATTTCTCTAAATATTTGTCCCTCTTACGAACGACAACATCATCAATTGCCTTGCCAGGAACAAAAGTGCGCACCCCTCCGCCTGTAAAAGGTGAAATAACTGTGATATCCATACACACATCATGCCCATTATCCCAGTTATACACTAAGATATCCGCAGGTCTCAAAGCTAATCCGGTGTCTGAGAGGAATCCCAATTCAACCTCTTTCCTAGGTGGGACACCCGCACGATAGCAAATATTAGCAAAAGTATCATGAACCAGGTCATGTCTGTATTTGAGACCAACCTCATGCGAGCAATGCAAGGCATGGTCCCCAAAAATATCCATCCCCCTGCCACAACTAGTGCAAGTGTCTCCTTCGAAAAGAGGGATCCCAAGCCTATAACGCAAGATAGCTCTGAAATGTCGAGACCCAACTTTTTGATTAAGCCCCGCAATCACAATGCCAACAAATAATCGTGCGCATGCTTGAGCCTGTTACTCTGCCACAGGGCTGAATCCCACTATGTCATAACAAACCGATTAGGTAAATCTCTCTTCACTGCATCGAAGTATTTGATTGCCAAAGAACTCATAGAATTGGGGGCAATATCATCAATGCATAGTGAAGAATTGTCAATACCACATACCTGTTTGTATAGGTTGAGTGCACGATCAAGACTTGGGATCAAACCTGATACGGCACAAGCGGAAGCGATAAAAGAACGAACGGTAACATGGAGAATCCACTCCAAAGAAAGATAAAAGAACTCCAATCCAGGAGCAACACTCTAATCCAAGAGCTAGACGATAAACAAATCAATGGTGTTAACCAGACAAACTCAAAGGTTTCAATATTCAATAATAATGGCGAGCCGCAGCTGCCTTACAAAGATAAAGAAGAAAGCTTTTTATAGCCTTGGACTAACCCTAACTACAATACGTGTAGTTTAACCAAATCCTAAATATCCTCCTAATAAGGTCTACTGACTTATCTCCAAAGACTTTGTAACTTAACTCTAACAAACTAAGAAAATCCTAACAAATGACGACTAAGCAAGACTTGATAATTGACCAATTAATAAATACGTCCCGTATCAGGCTCCCCTACTGCGACGAAACTCGTCTCGAGTTTACAACAAATATGGAAAATCTGAAGACATAAATCATTTTGTTGCATTATTGGTGCTTGAGTCACATAGCTTGCTCTCGGATTATGCATGGGCACGACAAAACGGTTGGAGCCCAAAAGATGATGCCAACCAATCATTACTTGTCCATAGAAGTTGCACTGATGCTCTTGCATAAACCCACAAATAGAGAACAGAGGTCCCAACTCTTGAACAACATGAGAGTTTCCGTGAAAAGAGGGTTGTACTTCACAATATATAGCAAATGGATCTTCATATTGATAGGGAGCAGATAACGCTACCTCCATCGTCATTAACTTCTTGGCCTGAACTAAAACGCCTGCACCATGGTGAGAAACACCCATCTCGACTGATTTTGGGACCAGCATACAATCTCCAACAGTTGTCTCTTTGACCCCAACTAATTGTTTTGTCGCATTCCCATTGTTGTACTGGTTGGCTTTTGTTACTTCTGTTTGGTTAGAACTCGGTACTAGGATTACCTTTGTCCTCCCCCAACTGAACTCATAGACATTGTCTCTACGACGAACTGCGCCAACGTCAAATAACCATGGTCTCCCCAACACGATATCGCATAAGTCCATGTCAACCACTTCACACACAATTGAGTTAAAATACTTCTTACCAAATGACAATGGAAATCTGGAAACACCGACGCAAGTAATTCCTCCTCCATTGTTAGGCCATTCAATTTGATCTGGATGGGGATACAGATCTATTTCGAGACCCAATGATTCAACCATCTTAGTCGACACCAAATTTTCTTCGCAAGTGGAATCAACTATAAAACGACACATATGCCCATTAACAAGTCCTTGAAACAACTTGTGTGAATCTTCAACCATTTGTAACTACACACAGTTTTGATAAATGGCTGTGTTTACTGTATAAGAACCCCAAGTGCATAAAAACCGAATAAACCTTTGCAACTGAGTTTATATTAATGAAACCAACTGTAGTCAGTAAACAAAGGATATGTTTGCACGTATGGACAAACAAAGCTTTTCTTTTCTATTTCTTTGCCTTATTAGTGAACAAAACTTGACCCAAACTAGGGTTTTGATAGGTATAAAAAATGAACAGAAAAGATGTATGAGATACTGACCAAGTACGCAACCGTGATGATAAATACGCACGCAAACTAACTGCAGATTTTTTTTTTCTTTATAAACCTAGATATCACGGGAATCCTCGACCGATTCTTCTAGGTAACCCACAGATGAACTTCACAGGAAAACCTGCTCTGGTAACCACCTGATACGGCACAAGCGGAAGCGATAAAAGAACGAACGGTAACACGGAGAATCCACTCCAAAGAAAGATAAAAGAAATCCAATCCAGGAGCAACACTCTAATCCAAGAGCTAGACGATAAACAAATCAATGGTGTTAACCAGACAAACTCAAAGGTTTCAATATTCAATAATAATGGCGAGCCGCAGCTGCCTTACAAAGATAAAGAAGAAAGCTTTTTATAGTCTTGGACTAACCCTAACTACAATACGTGTAGTTTAACCAAATCCTAAATATCCTCCTGATAAGGTCTACTGACTTATCTCCAAAGACTTTGTAACTTAACTCTAACAAACTAAGAAAATCCTAACAAATGACGACTAAGCAAGACTTGATAATTGACCAATAAATACGTCCCGTATCAAAACCAGACACACCAGAATGCCTCAAAATAATCTCCTGCTGAGCCTTCGTCTGGAAACAAGATGCCAAATAACAGTATTACATGGTGTCCTCCATGGTATACACCCCTAGACCACCATACTTAATGGGAAGTGTCGCAAGACTTTGCTGAAGGAGACCAAAGCCCGACCCATCTCCTGTAACAAGATGTATGAGAAATTGTTTGAGATGACTATCAAAAACCACCTGAGCCTCACCCAAGTATCCAGGCTTAGTCGTTCGCATAGCAAAGTATAACCTAGAGACACCAAAACAATTCCTCAGCAACAAATCTCGCCCTGTGGATCTTTGAGCTTATGTATATCGCCGATAAAGCCCGTGTTCTTATGAACCCTGTTAATCACCATATTCTTGCAAAACTCGGGGTTCAGACTAACAAGACCTCCTAACAACTTAACCCCCTCCGATGGCCGACATATCTGAGGCGGGAAAACGCCCTCAACTACACCACTGCTATCAACTGTAGGCCAAAAAAGTTCGGTCGTGGAGACGTTAAGATGCAAACCCAAAGAAACACCTTCTTGCTGAATAATGTCTAAGGCTTTAGCCACCTCCAACGTGTCTCCAATCAAGGTCCCATCATCTAAATACCATGCTTGTAGATCCAAGGAGCATGAATCTGCAATTCTATGTATCAAGGGGTGTAGATTTAAAGCAAATAACATGGGACCGAGCGGGTCCACCTGTTGTACTCCCTGAGCAGAAGAAAGAGTCTTATCCATATAATACAATCTAGCAGGAGCTGCATAACAGAACTCTACCCACTCAGAGATAGAAGGACAATGTTT
>JAJJMA010310011.1:0-10034 GCA_023529015.1 Papaver nudicaule
CGTAGTCCTAAAAGGACTTCGAGATGACGACCAACCTTTATGCAAGGATACACAGATGTGTAGAGGATTGAGATTGTATCTTGCAGAAGGTCGTTTATTTATAGTGATCATCAAGGGAGGCTTTGCTTAAAGTTTAAGCAACCTTGAGTAGGGCTCAAGCAAGTTCCGGAACTAGGAAAGTCCATAGCTTGAATACCCATTCTCAATCTTCTAAGAACTTTGGACTAAGCCAAAAGTTAAAGAATACTCAACCTTGTTCAAAGGTTCGCGACTTCTGGTCCAATGCTTGTTTGGACATCACTTTGCAACTTGTGGTCCAAATACTTAGTTTGAACATCGCTTGGATTAAGTTGTTGAATTCCATGGGCCAAGACACGATAAGTCCGAGAACAAATTATGTCTAGACCGAAAACTTCAAGATATGAAAGTTGGAAGTTTTCGCATGGCTTATGTGAATGCGTTCATGAACGCGTACACAGAGCAGTCCTTCGAGTTCAGGAGAATTCAGGAGAATTCTTGAACTTGTATGTACGCGTTCATACAGACTAAGCTCGTTCTCTGAAATCCCATAGGTGATAATATGTTACCTGTACGCGTTCACCGTTGGGGTTGTTTTTCAAGAGACAACTCAACATACTCTACCTATACAAATTATCACAAGAGTGGCAAATGCAAAGGGGAAAATCCTAGAATACCTTCGGATCATATAAACAACATCATAGACTATTGGTATGATAGAAATGGTAAAACGATACGGAAAGGGAATACATTTCAAACCTTCAGCGAGGACGTTATGATTTATCAAGTAGTAAGCTTCGGTCTTCGTCTTCATCAGTCTTCGTCTCGATTACCTAGAACTATCCTAATCCGAGTTGTAGAGTAAACTTATCAAGGATTGTGTTTTTGTCTCATAAACTTGACAACTGACTTGAGATAGCAACATCAGTGGGTTCAACCGAGCAATGCTCTAACAATCTCCCCCTTTGTCAATTTTAGTGACAAAAACCAATCTTACATATGGATTCAAAAAGTAAAATCTTTTAGCCCTAACCATAATGTACTTGATCTTCTTGTAATCTTCAGCGTCTTCAGATAAGAGTGTTCCTGCAAGCGAAGATTCAAGGTAGAGATAACAAACTCAAAGTCACCACACATCTTGGTTTCTAGAAGGACATAGTCCAACAAGAGTTTGTTATGCAATTGAGTAGTATGTAAAACTTCGTAAGCATATTGCATCGATGCTTCAAGATACTACACAATTTGATATGTTCTCCCCCTTACTCAATACACTAATTCTTGTTATGCCATGACAAGCACATCGATTTTACTCCCACTATGACAATGCCGTAGACAATTGTCGTAGTAGATAGAAAGATTTTACTCCCCCTTACTACAAGATTTCTCCCCCTTTTTGTCATAAAATGGACAAAGAAAAAGAAATATAGGAATCCTTATAAAATCGCAACAATCAATGTAGACAAAGGTAAACATACCTGAAACGAGAGATAAAAAGATGTAATTCTCTCGTAGATTCCACAGCCGCACTCCCCAAAAAGATATTACCATGAAGCGCAAGTTCAAAAGAACTCTCCCCCGTTATGTGTCATTCCATAAGGAACAACGCGACTACCTTCCCAAGCAAGGTTTTAGGATAATATCTTGGGTACAATTTTCACAAGTGAAATTGTAGATATGGTTTTCTTTCCTAGCCAGTTACGGTCAAATAGGAATTCAATGTTTTAATCTTCCTACTTTCTCAGAGAGTTTCGGTCAACCATCGCCTTTAGAGAAAAAACATTAGGTTACCCCTTCCTAGTGGTTGTAAGACTAAGAATTAAAGGTACAACATTTAATCCAGCGGAGTTCAACATTGTAGTCTACGAGGTACCTTATTATAAAAAATCGTCTCCTCTTAGCCATAAGAGTCAGAAGCATGGATTTTGATAATCTATCATGAACTGCTTTACCCGAACGGGTAGTATGGCTAAAAAAGCAAGTTCACGGTTTTGCAATACATTCATAAAGATAATCAATTAAGATAAAGCATTGCAATCATCAATTAAGATTTTAATTTAATAACCTCGATTAATTGATGAAAAAGAAGACATCTTTAAATAAGTAGTATTCAAAGGAGTGATACTACAAAGCATAATTGTTTACCCATCCCATAGGGAGCAAATTTTTTAAAAGGAATTAAATTATGCAACATCTTCTCCTTCCGAGTCACTTACATTGTATGTGGCTCTTAGATCGGCCATTGCTTTGTTCCATCCCCAAATGAGTGCCGATCAATTCAACTTGCTTTTGAATGCAATAAACATTATACTTCAAATTTCGTTGCCCTTCGAGAATTCGAAGAAGTAGTTTCTCATTGCTAGCCTCTTGAGGATTGTATGCCAAGCAACAACCTTTTGAACAAGCATATTAGACATATCATCTAATGTGGGGCGGTCTTGTTCATATGCGGGGTACACGAACGGTTCCCACGGGCAATTCGAGGATAGAAGAACATAGCGATTTACACATATAGTGGTTTCGCCAATTAGAGTCTTAAACTCCCAAGTTTGATGGTTGATGTCATGAATGTTTGCATAAAATAATTTGACCAATTTATCACCACCCAAACCTAGACCATCAAATATATTTCCCCAATCGTATGAATCCATGAAGTTTGAGAATTCATCATTTGATGTCTTTTCATACTTTCTTTCCATAATGATTTTTCTTGAGGAAATTTCATGAAAAATGTTGCAACACTTGTCATCATAGAAGTATAATCCAACCCTAGAATCATATACATATGAAGATTTCCCTTTCCTTGATTTGGAGGAATTCTTCGTAGATCTAGACATTATGAAGTAATATGGAGAAATTACTTACTTGAGTTCAAGGAGCTCACTTGTTGATTCAAACCTTCCTAGTTGTTGAGTGATCCAAAGGGAGATGAGTTCCGAAGCTAGGGTTGCGTTCGGGAACAAGGATCAAGTACTTGGTATATATATACTCGTTCCCTCATGGGCTTTTCTGAGCCTAGTCGGTTTCGGAACGGGTCCAATAAGGACTTAAAATACCCTTTATTTTAGGCAATATGAAATTCTCTAAATAAATCATTCAATATTAAGTTCCGGGAGAATTCATGTTCCTCTAAAATACATAGTGACGATTCTATTGAAATTAATGTGCAATTATGCCCTTTGTATGTCACTTTTAAGTTTAAATATCAACGTTATGATAATCACATAAACTCCTGAGCCGTTAGTCAGTAGTTCCCATGGGTCCTGGTCTCGACTCTTGCCTTAGGAGCCAGAGGCAGGGAAAATCTGAGTAAGGTTCACGAAGTGTTGATACCCACATCAAGTCATTACATTTTGGACTCTTCTGGATGTGGTAGCATCTTTCCTAAATTTTTGTTAGTTGCTCACTAAATTAGGAGTCTTAGATGATTATAAGATAATTGTGAATATGCTAACCATCAGATCAAGAATCACATAATTCTTGAACGTGGATACATCTCTTTTGGAGCAGGGCTCAACAATTCTTAAGAGATGAGAATTTTATTATCTTATATTGAGAAAGGAACATTGCCGTACCATTAATTCATAGACTTTTCAGGGTACAAGGGTTCATAAAATAATCTGGAAATTATTATCAAAGATATAATATAGATAACGTACCTGTCTTCATATATATATACCATCCTTTCATCTTTGAAGAACAGAAGAAGATTAAGGATGTATGATAATTTCTAATTAAAGAAATTTTCTGCAAACACGTTTGTGTTTGCACATCACTCCCTCATGTAGATCATTCCCCATCTTGTATAGATTTGATCTGGATGAATTGAATATTCCATGGTGTTGGAAAATTTCATCTTTGTATTTGGCAATAAATTCTTCTGTGAAACAAGTACAGTTATTCTTGTGATGGCCTTTTCTTCCAAGCATGATACTAGAAGGCGAAGGTTTCTTTTTACAATGTTCAGTAGAGTTCCTAAGAATTTCTAACTGATTTTGTATATTCTCCAGTTGATGGCTGAGTAAGAAAAATCTATTCCTTTCCAGATCATGTTGGAGATGCAAGAACCTTCGAAGGTTAAGTCCTGAGAGACTGGTTAGGCAGTGGATATTGCAAAGCCAGTTGAGGACTTTCTGGTATTTATTATAGTTTTCACAAATAATCTATTTAAAAGAGTTTTCATCTTTTTAGATAGATAACAAACACGGACAGTTACGTCCTTACAAGGTGTTTGCCTGCTCTGATACCAATTGAAAAAGCGGGGATACCGAGATACACCACCAGCTTTTTTTTTTCGTGAACCTAGTTGATTATGGTTGTTTGAACGATCTCACAAATCAATATTCAAACAACAACCTGAGTATAGTTCAAAGAACCGAACCCTAACAAGAACGTAGTTCTCGTAGATCTCAATAGAGACGGATTCACTCAAAGGTTATGAATCAACAAACTTGCAATTACTTGTATTATATAGATCAGAGACAATATAATGCGGAAGGGAAAAGTAATGCAAGACACCAGAATTTTGTTAACGAGGAAACTGCAAACCTAGCAGAAAAACCCCGGGACCTCGTCCAGATGTGAACACGTTCACATAAGCCATGTGTTCACAGAGCAGTCCTTCGAGTTCAGGAGAATTCAGGACTGCTCTGTGTACGCGTTCACATAAGCCATGCGAAAACTTCCAACTTTCATATCTTGAAGTTTTCGGTCTAGACATAATTTGTTCTCGGACTTATCGTGTCTTGGCCCATGGAATTCAACAACTTAATCCAAGTGATGTTCAAACTAAGTATTTGGACCAGAAGTCGCAAAGCGATGTCCAAACAAGCATTGGACCAGACTAAGCTCATGAAGCGATGTTCAGGAGAATTCTTGAACTTGTATGTACGCGTTCATACAGACTAAGCTCGTTCTCTGAAATCCCATATGTGATAATATGTTACCTGTACGCGTTCATGTACGCGTTCACCGTTGGGGTTGTTTTTCAAGAGACAACTCAACATACTCTACCTATACAAATTATCACAAGAGTGACAAATGCAAAGGGGAAAATCCTAGGAATACCTTCGGATCATATAAACAACATCATAGACTATTGGTATGATAGAAATGGTAAAAACGATACGGAAATGGAATACCTTTCAAACCTTCAGCGAGGACGTTATGATTTATCAAGTAGTAAGCTTCGGTTTTCGTCTTCATCAGTCTTCGTCTCGATTACCTAGAACTATCCTAGTCCGAGTTGTAGAGTAAACTTATCAAGGATTGTGTTTTTATCTCATAAACTTGACAACTGACTTGAGATAGCAACATCAGTGGGTTCAACCGAGCAATGCTCTAATAGGTGGTGTTATAATGGCTGCTAATGCCTTGGATGCACAGAATGGGATAGTTCCTTTGGCAATAATGGTGTGCAGAAATGAGAATGGAGAGAATTGGCACATTTTCTTGAAAGCATTGAAGCCGTATATTATAGACCATACTGCAGGCAAGCTCTGCTTCATCTAAGACAAACAAAAAGGTTTGGATAGTGCAGATGCCACTTTATTTCCTGGCCACAACCACATATATTGTTTTAGGTAATTTTCAACACTTCATCTAGTTATATCATGTAATTTTTAACACTTCATCTAGTGTTATGTCTGTCCATATGCATATTTATGTCATGTACTTATTGAATATTGCTTTTTTATTGCAGACACATGCTGAAAAATTTCAAAACCCATTTTAGAGGTTCAAAGCTTACCCATCTTGTCTGTGAAGCTGCTAAATGTTACAAGGAAAGACATTGGAAGGTCAAATTGTATTTATTGGAGTAAACCATACTACTTGTTTACAAGGACTGTCATTTATAGTGTACTTTTGCAATCATTAGGCACACATGGATGATTTGAACAAGCTAAGCCCAGCTGCAGCAGCTTATATGATAAAACCTGAAGAAAATTGAGAGTGGGCTAGGGAATACTATGACCATAGATGTGCTTGTGACCAAAACCACAACAACTTTTGTGAGTCTTTCAACAATATGATTCGAGATATGAGAGACAAACCAATATGTACTCTTGGAAATGATGTATGGAGAATTAGTGAACCACACTTTCTATAAAAGAAGACTTCTGTCTTCAAGTTGGGTAAGTGGTCAGTTGGTTCCTAGTGCTTAAGAACTTATTGACAAGATGCAGTTATGTGGTGGAGGATTGAAGGTCAGTGGAGCTGTTGTTGGAAGGTTATATAATGTTAAGAACATCAAAACCAATACTATTTTTGGGGTGGATGTAATTCAAAACATGTGCAGTTGTGTTTAGTGGCAAATGAGAGGATTCCCATTTATACATGTTGTGGCAGTATTAAAGGAGATGAGAGCTGATTGGCCTAAGTAAGTTTCTCAACTGTTTTGCCCTGTGTATTCATTGCAGTAATGTGCACATATGGTTGAAGTTGATATTAATGCAGTAATTTTGGTGGTTGTGTATTGCAGGGCTTGTAGCTGGTACTATCATATTGATGCTTACAAGGCAACTTATGCTCCAGAATGGGTTTATTGAGGGGTCAAGATGATTGGGATAAGGTGGGTCTTCCTGTTTTGCCCCTGTTTTGGTATAAATGGACTACTTTACCCCTATTTTTTGTATAAATGGACTACTTTACCCATGTTTTGTCCTCACACTAGGTGTCCTTTTATGTAATTGTAAGCAAACATAGAGAATCTTTCTATACTTTAATGCTTTAAGGTTTGCTTTTTATGCCTTTTCTTCACATGTATATCATCTTTTTCATCTGTTTTCATTTTCTCTTTCTCTCTTATCTGAATGAACTTCATATTGCAGCCAAAAGGAGAAAACATCATCAAAGATATGAAGCCTCCTCTTGACATAAGGGCACCTGGAAGACCTGCAAAAAAAAAAAAAAATCTTATGATGAGAACTATAAAGAGAAACAGAAGATGAAGTGTACAAGGTGCAAGTGCAGTGGTCACAACAAAAGAACATGCAAAGGTGGACCAGTGGGGGGTAATTCTAAAGAAAAGAGGCCTAGAACCATGGTGGAAGGTGGATCTCATACTACTTCATACCCAGATCCATCTGAGCTTAGCAAGACTAGAAAGGCTAGAGGAGTAAGAGGAGTTAGAGGTGGTAGAGGGCAAAAAGGAGGAAGGGGAACTGCTGCACCTTCATATGTAGTTGCATCATCATCTCAACCGACATCAAACTCTGTTCATGCACCTGCATCATCATCTCATGCTCTTGCATCATCATCACAACCCACAAATGCTACTGGAACTGGAGCTAGAGGTGGTAGAGGGTCAAGTAGGGGTACATGGTCAAGAGGTGGAAGGTCATGTGGACTCCATGTCTCTCAAACTTTGTCACAAACCTTATCTGGAGTTGTAGGTGTGACACAAACACTTACACAGTCTTTCACAGTTCCAAGAGGAGGAAGTAGAGCTGGCACCTTTCCTCCTACTCAATGAACACTTTTCTTTATCACTGAAGTCTCTGAAACTAGTTCTTATTTCAGTTTCTGTTTATTTTCACTGCAATATATAGCAGTTTGTTGACTTGAACCTTAAACAAGACTCTTATTAACTAAATATGTAATATTAAGGTTACTTAATCTCTTTTTTTATTTAAATATTTGCTCATTACAACATTACATTTGTATTTTGCCTATTTGCTTGCATAGTTCTTCCATTTTCAGGACTGAAGATTTAACATGGGCTTTTGCTGCATTGAAAATCTCATCAGACAACCAAGAGAATTCACCACAGTGCGGACATTTCAGGTAACCAATGTCATGGTTATGTTGATTCTGGGTAATGTTAAGTTTCATTGAACCCTTACACTTCTTCTTGTTGCAGGGTTGATTATCCGATGGACATGTATGCCCTTGTCACCACAAGCAGAGCAAGAATGTCGACTTGGGAGCACTGCTTTCATTGCAGTTTCCTTGTTGCTTGCAGCTCTAAACCACTCAAAGTATGGGCAGATGGTACAGGTAAAGAACTTTTCTCCATAATTTGCTTCAGTTGTTGCTTTCTGCAGCTTCCTCACTCCATTACAAGGTACCATCTTGCACCTAGTGTAAATCCATGGAAAATCGATTTCTTCATGCATATTTTTCTCAAATAAAGAACACATGTTGTCGTTGCTTTTGTTGCAACTGCTGCTTCCACCTGATTCTCTTATCTCATTGATTTCTGATGATTCCCTTATACAGCTGCTATACCATTGTTGTTGTTGTTTTCCCCCTCCCATGGCTTGCTTAGACATATTTTTGTTGTTGTGTTGTTGTGTGTTGTTACTCAAAATGTGCAGTTATATATACAGAAGCAATGAGACCGTTGGGGAACGACAGGATTTTTAGTCCACAGATATTTTGACACGTGTTCAGTGTGCAACGTGTTCATGTATGCCACGTTAGTTGCCACGTCGATTAGCACGTCAGCTAACATTTCCACGTCAGCGAAAACCAAATCAAGTGGGTTGATTTAACTGAAGTGGGTTGAGTTTACTGGAAGGGCTAGTTTGTCCTAAATTTTTACCGTTTTTTTTATTTTGGTTAAGTCGGATGACACATGACTGTTTTGTAAACTAGTTTGAAAAGTATGACTGTTTTGTAAACTAGTTTGAAAAGTATGACTGTTTGTAAACTAGTTTCAAAAAGTATGACTGATTTGTTATCAGCCCATAAAGAAATAGAAATCGTCTTGGCATATATACAAATCAATGTCATGATGTTTACAAAGAAATGATGAACAACAACGATTTACACAAATTTTGTTAATAGAAATCGGGTTATATGGACCTGGCTGCGAGCGGCTAAGTTCTACTAGGCTGCTAAACTTTTAACGTAACGATATGTCATAACAGAAATTTGGTAATACATTATGAAAATGATTCTCCCAAATTATCGCACTTGGAAATAGTCATACACATGATATCCATGTTAATAGTAACTAGTCGGCAACCCGTGCTACGCACCGGGTAGGATGATTATTCATGTTAAAGTGTGGCGGCGCTCCGCCCCGCCCTCGTTTTTAATAAAAATGAAAGTAATTCAATAGAAACGAAAAATATTGATTGCTATCAGTAACCTCTATTTGATATCCTTCTGAGATATGATTAAAAAAAATAATCATCAAATTTGAATCACAAATAGTATTTGGTTTGTTCTTCGTATTAAGATCAGTTATCTACCGTCTACAATGATGATAGAATGCACCTGGTAAGATAGTAATAGTTGGTTGAGAGTGGCGGGGCTTCGCCCCGCCCCGTCCGTTCAGATCAGCTGGAACATGTCTTAATTGAAGCGAAGCAAACCTGCTCTAAAAAATAAACAAATAAATAGACTGATATCTTAAGACATAAGTAACGGACAACAATTGCAACGTACGACTGAAGCAGGGATTACTATCCATCGAATAGACAATTGTTAACTTGGTGTAACACGTCTTCGTCACACCACACTATAATTTAAAATTATGCCGCAAATCAATAGTGTTAATTTTTTGTCCAAATGCATTATAAATTTCTAATTAAATTTAGTATGACATAATTGGGCCGACCGACCGGAGGGCCCGAAGGGAGGGAGGACCTTTATAGGACACTTAGATGTAAATTGTGAGTAACGCAAAATTGAAATCAATTTTCAATTTCACCTCAATTTAGCCAATTGAATCCCAATTGATTGTTTTTTTCCAAAATTTTTTTGATAATCAAGTAATACTAATCCCCAATTATTGTTCAAGCAAAAAAAAAATTATAAAATTGGAAAGAATTCGTCTTGAATTGAAAATTTCAAATTTACCTCAATTTGGCCAATTGAACGCCAATTGATTGTTTTTTTCCAATTTTTTTTGATAATCAAGTAATACTAATCCCCAATTATTGTTCAAGCAAAAAAAAAAAAATGATCAAATTGGAAATAATTCGTCTTGAATTGAAATTTTTCAGTTTCATCTCAATTTGGCCAATTGATTGTTTTCTTACCAATTTTTTTGGATAATCAAGTAATAC
>JAJJMA010310023.1:19515-37484 GCA_023529015.1 Papaver nudicaule
TTTTTTTTTTTTTTTTTTTTTTGAGGCCTCGGTTTGGTTGAGGCCAAATTTGGTGGCGCCATGAATATGGCGCCACATACATGCCTAAAGTCTTTTGTGGTTTGCACGTATACTTTAATAAGCACTTACGCCTAGGCATTTATGTGTTCCTAGAAAATACAAGTAGCGATGACTTACTTGAATTCGTTTGCATGTTGTAGAGGAAGCGTGGCGGTAACCAGAAGTCAATTTCCAGCCACCATTCCGTTGGTGATACCGCTGCCAGGACTCCCAAATGTGATGACAGCTTTTCATATGCTCCTGTTGTTAGGAACCCGACCGCCTTTGTTGGTCGCGGAGACTTTTCCGCCTGTTTCATTCCAAGGCAAGGCGACTTCGACGATTCTCTGAGCGTGGTGCCGTCGGAGACTGTTAGGTTTTGTATGGAATCCAAGGCGCTTGAGGGTGTACCTGTTGACTTCAGAGTTCCGTCCTTCGTCGTACCACTCTGATGTGCTTGGTACGACTTCGTGCTACCTAATGAGAAGGCTCGGCCGATTCTGGAGCGGTCAGGAGTCTTCCATGCGGTGAAAGCAACTAGGAACTTGAGAATGTACAAGGATTCTGGCGCCATTGTTACTTTCCTCCTTCGTTGGTGCAGGGCAACGAAGACTTTTGTGACTAGTTGGGGCGAGTTCGTGATCTCTCTGGAGTCGGTGGTTGCTTTATACCATCTTCCAATGTTAGGGAATCTCCCAGATAGCTGTTCTTCGGCTCAAGGCGCGATGATCGAGGTTTTGAACAGGAAGATCCAAGAATTGCAGGTACCCAAAGCTTATTCAAACGAGAATTACATTAAGTGGACCGATCACTGGTATGTGGGCGGCACAAGTCCCAATGGGGGAACTCCCGAGAGCATTCTATGTATTGCCGCGTTCCTAGTACTCTGGTTGTCTAGGGACATTTTCGCTGATGCCCCTCGTGGTACCTTGAAACCTCATGTCGTTCCCCTTGCTGTCATCTTGGCTCATGGTCAGAGCTTGCCTATCGGTAGTTTGTTCCTCGGTTCTCAGTATGCTCAGTTCGATGCTTTCGTCCGAGATATGTCGGTGCCCGGCGTCAGTAGGGTTAGTACTTACGCAAACCCCTCGTTTATCCAGGCGATCTTGTAGGAGCATTTCATACCTCATAGACCCAGAAAGGGGGCTTCTCTGAATAGCACATTGAAGGGGTGTTCTCGAATCCTGCAGTGGAATAGCAAGTTGCCCATCCTCTCTCCGGAGTTGAGGGATTTGTTAGATGATGAGAGGAATGTCGACCTCCGCCCGTGGTATACTAACTCTTCCTCTGATATCATACAACCCATAACTTTCACGGAGGACCCTGGTGTTGAGCTACGATCAGGACCTCGAGAGACAAATGGCCTTACTGTTGGGCAAGCTATCTTTATCAACATCAGCACTCCCGGTTACATCCTTGGTTACTTTCAAGGAGAGGAGGTGGTAATTCCTTACAATATTGATAGGGCTGCGAGAGTGATGGGTTTCGATCAAGATGTGCCGAAGAAGTTGTCTCTTGTGCCTTCTGTGGCTGAATTGCGGTCTTCGCTCGAAGTATCACTTCACCTTGGTCGTCGTTCTCCCTTTATCTTTCGTCACCGACCTGCGAGGATGACTCTCGAGTATCATGAGTTTTGGAATGGTACTCTCGAAGCCCTTCATGGTTTCGTCAACAAGGGGAGTCGGGGTGCTCCCGTAGCTCTGCTCAGGTATGGTGATCCGACTGCAACTCCTTCTTGGTTATAAAATGTCTTTCTCCTTACCCTTCATTATTCTTCTGCAGGTATGCTCTACTCCCAGTCCCCAGTCGGATGACATGGTTTCAGTTCGAGGTACTAGGAGGGCTCGACCTCGGATGAGGGTCCCCAAGGGATACGTGCCAGAATATGAAGATGTTGTGACGGTAGTGAATCTTTCATCAGCTTTGTTCCCCTGTTAATGTTTAGTCGAGTCTTCATTCTCGTATTATCTTCTTGCAGACGGATCATCTAGGAGACAACGAGCCAGTGGGGTCTTCAACTGTTGGTGACCTGGAGCGAGAGGTAGCTGAGACGTTCAATGCTTCGTCACTTCTTTGCTAGGAGCCGCATCTTGTCGCGGTAAGAGATTCGCGGTTTCTATGTCTTTGGTTACTTCTCCCTTACTTCTAGGCCAGTGGTAACTCACGCCTTCTTTTTGACTCCTCCATTTTCAGTCTACGAAGGAGAGCGGAGAGTTCATGCGCGACGAGATGGTGGTGACTAGTTGCATAGATTCCCCTGTTACTGTAGGCGTGTCCACGGGTGAAGGGGACGAGGAGGAAGTCATCGAGAACGGCAACACTGAGGAGATTGTGGACTCCGACTCCAGGGACGCTGCTGATGCTGAGATTGGGGCCAGAGAGGCTAGACTGAACGCGCTTTACCCGGGCCGAGGTGTTGCCTTTCCCCTCCTGAGTAGAGTCAGGTCCTACCAGGTGGCCATAGGTGGTTTCGTCGTTTCCCGAGAGTATGAGGATATGTACACACGTATCTGGAGAGAGTTCGAGCATATTGCAAGGGATGATGCAAACCGTGCTATGGCGGAAGGGTTCGTCGGAGTTCTGTTGGAGCGGATTGCTGAGATGCGGGAAAACTCCATGTGTGGGGTCGAATCAGGGATGCTGCAGGATTGGGAGGATGCCATAGCAGCTGCTGAGTCTGAGTCCTACAATGTTCTTGGCTCCGGGAGAGGTTCGAGAAGCAGAAAAATGCAAAGGTTGGGGCTGAGGGGGTTACTGAAGACGTTCTCGCAGTGAAAGAGAAAGAGGTTGCTGAACTGGAAGCTAAGTTTGTGAAGGAGCGGGAGGTTCTTTCAAACATGAGAGATTCTTATGAAAAGGCTAAGGGTATTGTGTTGTTTGGTCTTTTCTGATTGTTTTGGTTTTGTTTTTCGACTCATGGTTCGGGAATTTCTTTATTACTATTCATTCGAAAGACAATGGTAGAACGAATCTCATGTCTTCGATTATGTACAATGGTTATATGTTTTTTTATTTTTTTATATGGATTGAATAACTAAGGTTTAATTGGGATATGCTTCAATCCGCTTTTCTTTGACTATTATCGCATCCTTGCATCCGTCTTTGAGCGAGGTGAGTTTGTAGTATCCGTTCAGCGTGGATTTAATAACCATGTAAGGTCCTTCGGGCTCCCCCCCCTCCTTGTCTGTTAGTCTTCATCACCAATCTTCCTGCTTCGTATCCTCCGTCGTTGGTTACTGGGGTTCTAAGGCGGTGAAGCTTCCGGTATAATGGTGATTTTCGAGGACGGTAGGTAATCCTGTTGTCGTTGGTTTTCTCGTCCCCTATTTCTAATTGGCTAAACAAGATATTAAGGGTTTCATGGCTAGGGGAAGAGGTCTTCCATCTTCTAAAATACTGAGTAGGGTTCATGATCCACTCATACCTGGGGACGAGCATTCCGTCTATCTTTTGCGGGGCTTTCGTCCTTGGTTCCTGTCCGGGACTAGGTGGGGCCCCTCTTTCCTCGTACAAGGATACTGTTGCTGCGTGGAGATCTTCTGGTTCAGCTGGTGTTCCTTGTGGGGTGGTAGTCTTGTTGAGTAAGTTCTGGCTGTCTCGGAACCAAGAGCGGCCGAGGATCATGTCGTGCTCCAAATCCTGTGGGACTACATAGAGCTCGGCCTGCGTCCGTACTCCATTTACTTCGATCTGGAGAGTTACCCGTCCACGGGTCATCACCGTCTTTCCTTCGGGGTCTTCCAACGTCTCCGGGGAATCAATGATATCGTGTGGTGAGCCTCCCGAGTTTTCTAGTGTTGTGGAAGAGATGACATTGATCTTCCCTTCTGGGTCTAATAGTGTGTTGGGGAATCCGACACCGCGTATATATGCAGTCGTGAGTATTCCCCAACCTTGCCTAGCTAGTAGTCCCCAGTCATACCTTATTGAAGACTTGTCTGGGGTTGACGAGCCTGGGTCTTCTTCCTCTCCAAACGGCAACCGCCTTCTTGACACCACGTGGTTGAGCGCTGTAAACATATCTCGTCGTTGTGACTTCGAGAAACACAAGATTTCGCATAGTTGGTGCATTAAATTCTCTACTGTCTGGTTCACTGGTTCTCTGTGGTCCGTGAGAGTTTGGATGTGTGGAGGCTCCGGGTACGACATATAAGAGCGTGCATTGGCCTTGACAACGTGTTCTTCGAGGATTCGCCTGAAACTGTTACACTGGATCGTGGCGTGGATGATTCTCCTGTGGTAATGACAATAATGAGGGTGTTTTATTTCTTCAGCGGTGGGAGGCCTCGATGCCCTGGGTAGTTCCACGAGTCTGTCTCGGACTAAAGACTCTAGCAGTTGTTCAATCTCCGTCGTCGTGAGGTCGTTCGGTAGATCAATTCCTTCTTGTTGTTGTTGCAAGCCCCCTTCCAGTATTGCGCTTTGCGCCGTTAGGTCTGGTGCTTGATATTCGGTGAGGTATTCTCCCGCTTTTCTCTTCCTGTCGTTGTGCGAGCTTCTATTGTTTTCTTCAGTGGGTTCTCCGTGCTTTAGTAGTTGAGTCCTCTCCCTCAGCGCGGGTATTATAGAGGCGGACCTTGCTGCTGCCTCCTGGAGTTCGGCGAGAGTCTGGAACCGAACATCCCCTAAGAGAGCACGGTAGACTGGAGTCATGGTGCCAGTGCAAATTTCCACTAGTTGCGGCTCCGTTACGTCTGGGACGCAGCAACCGAGGGCTTGCCCTTTGAACCTTTTTACGTATTCATCAGGGCATTCTCCAGCTCTTTGGCGCATCTTACTTAGATCAGAGGGAATCACCTTCCCGAAAAGAAATTCTTTGAAGAAAGCGTCCATCAATCCATTCCAGGTGCTCGTGGTTCTCGGTGAGAGATGAGTGTACCATTGGTAAGCCCCTCCGATGAGAGACTTCGGGAACTCGTTAAGCCTCAAGGTATAACTGTATCCGTATTCCCCCAGAGATTCCAGGAAACGTGAGACGTGCTCTCGTGCATGACCGGTTCCATCATACCTGGGGAATGAAGAGGTGGTATAGGCTCGAGGGGCTTCTCGGCACTAGTGGAGAATGGCTTGGTTAAGCATGACAGAAACAGACTTAATATTAAGTCTGTTTCTGTCATACTTATCCTGGAAGACTTATTTTTAAATAAGTCTGCTTCAATCAAGTGTACAATATTTGAGAAAAAAGTCTGTCCTCAGCAGTTGTTTGATAAGAGTTCCTTAGGCAGCCGTTTATATAATAATATTTCATAAAAAAATATAGAAATTGATTCAGCTGAATCGAATCCAATACTGATTCAGCTGAATCGAAAATAAAAGTTTAATCTAAAATGAATTAATCAAAATTAAATTCTTCAAAACTAATATTAAGAAAGGTGAATTCAATTTTCTTGTTTCCATTTCTTAACATAAAACATAGAAAATGGGAGGAGTAATAAAGGACTACAGAGACATCAACACAGAGCAATCTCTAGCAATTCAGCTGCATCAACATAATGAACATCAACGATGAATTTTTCTGGTGTAAAGAATGTCAAGCCCTTAACACTAAGGAATGAGTTTCCTTTAGGGAAGACAACAATGCTATGTTAGTGATCTATAGCTGCGGCATTATAAGCAGGTGAAGAACCCTTCAAACACAAGGCGATTGGCAACGGAAAGCGCCAATGGACCTACAAACAATGCATAATTAGAATTTAATTTGGAATCCACATATGGATCCACAGACGAAACTTCATTGTTGGACAAGCCTAAGTCATTTTACATTAATACTGCCTTGCAGCATAGATAAAATCAGTACACAGTTAAGAATTGCAGTAACATAACTCAAATTCTTGGGGCAAGTTTTTCTTTGTCTCTCCATATCACTCCATCGCAAACTCCAACAATAATCTCAACAGGTTTCCAGCAATAATCTCAACAGGTTACCATTTTATCTGCAATGGAATAAAATAGCAGCAGTATATATTACTATAAATCATTATCCACTCAACTGGTCTCAAATGAGTTAAGATGAATACAAAGGCTAATGCTGTCACCCACATTTTTGGAAACCCGACAATTGGATCTGCAATCAAAATTGTTCTTTGTAATCTGTTGGTCTATCATTGTCTTCGTTTTCCCGAAACATAACACCTGAACAATTTGATTTCAGAGTGGTGAATAGGAAAGTTAGTACTCGAATCCAAGAAACTGAAAGCAATTTTATTTGCAAAAATCAAGAGAACTAGAACAACAAAACTCAATTATTATAATTACCACATCAACTTTCAATGGACCATCTAGTCTAAATGTTTCAAACCGTTATCCACATTCAGCACCAATAGCCTGTATATCCATCAATCAAAACGTTTTAGTCACAATCCAAAAATCGTTTTTTCTCTTCAATGTAACGTTATAGGGTTTGAAGTTAGAAAATTTTACCTCTTCTTCTCTGAAAATCCTACTGGATGAAGTTGAAAATCCATTATCATCAGACCCAGAAGACGAAGGTCTAGTGATGATTATACGTCGTTGTATGTTGAAATCTAAAATAAACACATAAATTATATCCAAAAATCAAACAAACCCTAAATCTAGAAAAAAGTGGAATGATAGATCTCAGATTTGGTATCACAAAGACTCATCAAAAACCTTAATGAAAATCAGATCTACTTACAAACTGAGAAGAAAGTAAAATCATCATCGAACCTACGAACAATAACATAACAAGAAATATAAAGAGAAAGAAATTCAAGAACGAGGATCGATCGACCAGGAGATGAACAAAGCTTGGATCTTATGAGATAAAACTAGGTTTTTCTTCCGTTTTTTTTTTTGTCTGGTTGTGAAAGACATGAATAATAAGAGAAAAGAGGTACTCGAGAGGTCGAAATAAAATTGAACGAGTCTCAGGGAAATCTTGCTCTATCAGACTTATTAGGAGGCCTTGGTTTTTTACAAATTTAACCCTAAAATAAACAGCTTACTCAGGCTAACTTTTATTTTTTGCCCCAAAATACAACTGGTTAGGGCGGCCCTATAACTAATTCAGCCCATGGCAGACTTTCATCTAAGCCTTATTCAGACTTAACCAAGCCATTCTATACTAGTGCGGGCCGGTTGGTTGTCGCTTTGGTGTCGTGCAGCCATTGGCGATTCGTCCCTCGTTCGTGTGATGGTTCTTTCCAACGAAGCGGGTGCAGTGGTGATGGACTTCTTCGCAGCTTCACGGAGTTCAGAGAAAGTCTGGAAGCGCAGGTTCTCGAAGAGGGCTCGGTATACAGGAATCATCCCGTTGATGCAAAGCTCCACCAACTGTTGCTCCGTTATTGGGGCGTTGGGTATAGCCGAAGTGATAGGTATTGAAGAAAAAGTTTCTTGGGTAATAGGTACGTTGGGCGTATTTTTGGATGCAGGTGGGTTGGTAGGTGCTGTGTTGGAGGCTTCAGCACCGTTTGTTGAAGAGTTGGGGTTTTTGGTATGTGATCCCGACCTTAGTTCAACCATCTTCGAGCAAGTTTCTCTGGAACCGAGAGAATGATCTCCCACTGTGGTCGCCAACTGTTTTTACCTGGAAAAACAATGTACCGTCTCTGGGTACTTTCGTAGTGCTCGAAGATCAAAGTCGAACAAGACAAGCCTAAACCAAGGATGGTCGTTCCCGTCTTGCTTCGGTCACAGAGAGGATAGAGGTTGGTCTAGGGAGGGAAACAGCGAAGAAACTTGAGATCAGGTTGAGGATGTGTTTTGGGTGTAAGAGTTCAAGATCTCCGTTGTGAAGTCGGCTGGAAATCTCCAAGGCTAGAAACGTGTTTCGATTCTCAGGTGCTTTCTCCGAGGCTCTGGATTGTGTGTTCTAGGTGTTCTGAATGTTTCTAATGTTCTGCCTTGGAAAATAGAGGAAGCCTCTATTTATAGTTTGAACTCACCCTGATCTCTCGACAGAGAAGGTGGAAGTCGTGGAAGAGTGGAGGAGTGGAGGACATGCGTTGGTTTCCGTAACTGCCTAAGTCGTGTGGAACATGCCCACTCGCGCCATCTTCTCGTAACTGTCCACTATCTCCATCAGTTTCTTTCAACTGTCGTAGACCGACAGACCAATACCCCTAAAGTTATCCCCCCGTGTCTCGAGCGAGTGATACGCGGATATTGCGTAGTTGAGTTGAGTAGAGTAGAGTCGTACGACTAATTGTCGTGACTAATATGAGCGTAGTACCTCTGGGACACGAGTACAGGAGTGGCCTTGGCTGTTTGGCCAAGGCCATAAGTGTTTGAATGCGCATTGGCGCTGGTGTGGTGCCATGGCTCTTGGCGCCACGGCCTTGGCCTTTGGCCAAGGCCAACCTGTTGTGGCGCCTTGGACTATGGGCGCCATGGACTATGGCTTTTGGCCAAGGCCAAGTTTGGACACGCTTTGGCGTTGTGTTAATGGTGGCGCCAGGGCTTATGGCGCCACGGCCTTGGCCTCTAGCCAAGGTCCACTTGTTGTGGCGCCATGGGTTATGGCGCCATGGCCAAGGCCAGCCTGTTGACGGCTATGCTTCCTGTTACGGTCTTGGCCTTTTGGCCAGACTAATTAGGTTTATGGCGTTTTATGCCATGGCCTTGGCCTCTTGACCAAGGCTAATTTTTACGGATCCATGATGGCTTCATGGTTTGTGGTGCCAGGCTATGTGGCGTTCATGGCTTTGGCATCTGGCCAAGGTCGACTTTGGGCAGCCTGTGCCTTAGTCGTGGTGTGAGTGCTTATGCTACAACACACTTGAGGTCATGGCGTGTTTATCCATGGTAAGCTAGACCATCCTGAACTTGGGATTAGGTCCGCTTAGGCCTGTTTAGGCTGGTGTATGCTTCTCAGAGAGCTCCAGACCGGCCTGGGGCTTCAATATTTCCGAGGTTTGCACCAAGACTCGTATGTTGAGTTGTATTTAAGAGGAAATCCATGAGGATGTGTCTCTGTTGATTCTTCACCGTGTACCATTAAGTGGCCTGACTCTGGGCAGATCAATGGGTTTAATATGTTGGTGAGATCATTGGTACTGCTCTATGATATTACCCTCCCCACCGGAGTTATAAGAGAGAGCTCATAGAGAGTTTATTCGGCTCATGGAATTGGTTGCACTCTGAGCTATAGAAGTGAGCCTGAATAGGCGATTTGCCTTTAATAAGACATGGTTTCGAGAGTGGTTTGACAATCTTGCCCCTCTCTCATTTTTCACCATCTACAACGACCTTATGCAAAGGTACAACTTGTATCCTCTAAAAATTATTACGTATCCTTGCATAAAGGTTGGTCATCATCCCGAAACCTTTTATTAGGTTACGACTATTAAAAGACTTCACTTAAGGATCATGAGGCACAATTAGGATTTCTAAATCATGATCTTGTATCCTGAGTTGACCGTATTGTACTAAAACAATCAATCATCAAGATTAAGATTTGATAGAAACTCTGCAAGGCTATTTTATGTAAGATTAAGTCTTAGGAATGTCAGAACGATCACGAACTAAATCTTGTATTAAGTTTGTCAACATTGTGTTGTAAATTAATTAAGCTGGAACAATAAGCGTTAATTGATATTGATTCAATTTCCATGAACCTTGATTGAATAATATTAAGGAAACACAACACCAGGCGTCCTGTTAGAGGCAGAGTAGCGCTAGCTTTCACGAAGTACTATGAAGCAACTCTTAGGCTATAATGGACGTTAGATAAGGGAATCAAGTGAGTAGGTTCTTGTGGGATCCAAGAGACGTAGGAGGGTTTGTTCACACATTCCCAGTAAGCTAATGTTTGTAGCTGTTTAATAATAGGTGTGTTCGAACTGGAGGAGTTCCCGGGATTTTTCTACAGGATCGCGGTTTCCTCGTTGACAAAACCTGTGGTGTCTTGCATTACTTTACCTTCCGCATTATATTTTCTCTGGTTGATATAATTGAAGTAATTGAAAAGTAAATACGTTGATTGAACCTACGAGTATATTCATCTTATTTAGATTACAATGGAATTCGGTTCTTGAGAAGATAACTCATCTCAAATTATTACTTGAATATTGATTTGTGAGATTTTTCGATTTAAATACCAAAAATAGGTTCACGAACTAAAATTTGGTGGTGTACTTGGTATCCCCTCATTTTACAAGAATTACTTTGATTAGGTCAGTTCTGCATCCGGTCCCAAATCATGTGACGTCGATGCTTAAGCTACTACCGCAAGGTCGGATTGGCAATCTGAATAGATCGAAACGGAAGTTTTTATGGGGAGGCGATAAAGATAAGAGGAAATGCATAATGTTAGCTGTGAAAAGGGCAGGATACCAATGTACACCACCTACTTTCTTTCACCTGATAGACAATTAACCCTTGTACAATCACGAGGATTGCGTCACAAGGACAAACGAGATAAGTCTATTTTCCAAGACCCGAATTCCACAAATATAAAACATGGTCGTTCAAGAATGGTAACAACAAGACAAGTCTTGACAGGGTTTGTTTCAATATATTATGAACTCACAAGGAATTATATCTAGGTTGAAATCAACACCACTTGCATTACTTTAATTACAAAGATAAATAATGAAAAGACGAGGGTACCGAGTACACCACCAATCTTTTATTTTAGGCAACCCATAAGTCAAACCTTGAATGGTTCATGTAATCAATAACTCAAGAACAAGATCTCTTTTGTAACTGATTGAATCATACAACGAGAATCAATACATGATAACGAAAGACAATGTCAACAACCAAGTACGATACTTTAATAATACATGACAAGTCAAATATAATGTGCAAATAAAGTAAAGTACGCACAAGAATTTTGTTAACGAGGAAACTACAAACTCGTAGAAAAACCCGGGACCTCGTCCAGCTTGAATACTCTTAGGAATTAAACCGCCAACACACCTACTCTTAGACTTCGGACTAGTTGGTATAGACAATATGATCCTAATACGACTGTTAGTCACAAAGATCCCACTCAGTATTCCTACGCCTTCAACCACAACAAGGTAGTCACGCACATGTGAAAACTATCGGTATTGTCTTCCCTAAGAGTTGCTCCACAGTCCTCCGTGAATACTATCATTGTTACTACTAATTTATCCCATAGTATACTAACTGTTAGGAGTGTTGAATATAAACATAAATGATCACATCAAGGACCCTCATTCCCGACTCACTTAGGAATCAGAGTAAATAGTCTAAAGAACTCACTGAAGCCCTTTGTTGATGTGATGTTATACTTTACTAAAGCGAGCAATATAAATCAATTAAAATCACTAAGTTAACCAACAATATTGAGTAACATAGCTAAGTTAGAAATAGACACGCATACATAACGAGGTTTGGCACGGTGTGTGCTTTACATCCTCGGGGCAACTATCTGTATGATCTTATTATGTAATGAATGGGTTATAATGGAGGATTTGTGAACTAAGAAATGGATATTTCTCTACAGAAGAGTAATAACAACTATAATTGCTCTTTTTCCCTAAGTTTGTGCGACCCCTTCTCAATAGTTGAGAGGGGTATTTTTAGTAATTTGGTGGATAGATCCTCTTTGCTATCTATGGTTTCTTCTATTACTTGATGATCTTCGTTGACTGTTTTGACCTCGTGCACTGCCTTCTCCGTCCTCTCCAATGAGGACACTTCTTAGTGGAGTTTATCTTTGTTGTAGTAAGTCCTTCGTATCTTCGATGTTCTAATGGTATCCCTTCGGTTACTTTATACCGCTTCCTTGCACGTACGTTGGTCAACACGTGTCTCTGTTCTTCTGACAACGCATTGAGTGTTGAAGTGACCATTGCAACACGTGTTTGTCATGCAAGAGCCTACCGAGGCTACCTTCATCCTGGCCATCTATTTCCATCATCCCTCGTGATAAGATAAAGTGACTTTGGGGCGTTTTCTGTACTTCGTCTTCTCCTTGTTATCGTGCTCCTGACTCCTCAGGTTTAGCCACGTGTAAATCGAATATCATGTATTAACAGTCGCTACCCGACCTCCAATCAGACGACTACAACCTTATGGACAACAACCAAATAGGGGCAGGTCAAACCACTAGATGATATCCTTGGTAACTTAACCGATATTTCACCAAAGTCGTTTTACACCAAGAGCGAGGTTATTTAAGTTTACTTGATTAATAAACCCCTCGAGATATCAAACAAAGTTTTGAAACCAAAACTCCCTAAAGAGCAACCTTGTCGTCCCAGTTGAAATCAAGCAATTTCGGATGCATACACTATGATATGACCTTGATGAACAAAGTACCTGCAAAATAAAACAATCCATAATAACGACCTTGATTCCACTCAATATCTATTAGTTAGGCACAAAAACCGAAAGTTGTTTGCTGACAAATCCAGTCAATAGATAAAGAAATGTTCTAATCACTATGATCTTGAGTGGCCTTATATGAGAAGAAAAAGGACCTTAGAATAAACAAAATCGTAAAACTTTGATAGACGTGATAGACTAGAACACAAGTACAATACAAAGAAGACTAATAAATATAAACTAATTTCCCTGAAGAGGTACTTCTAGGCTTCTTGATCCCTAAGAGAATACTTTCACACTAATCCAGGCCGAGGGAAAAATCTCAAAGGTACTGAAAGGAATAGCGGGTATGACAAGCTTACTTTTTCGAAGAATGAAACTCGGTAGAGAGACAAATCTTTTAGGAGCTATATTAATTCCTATTTATATGACCAAGGCTTAGCTTTGAAAAGAGACAACTTAATTTCAGAAATTCATTAAAGCACATTTCCACATTAATTCCGAAATTCCTCACATAGACTCATATCATTAATGAGATCTAATATTTTGGCATTTTTACATTTAACAAAAGATTTTCCATTATGTTTGGCCAAAAGCATTCAAAGCAAATAATACCCAATAAGATATATTTAGATATTTCATTAATTAGAAACTAGTCTAGATGCACGCGTTGTGCGCTTGCCATTCCATTCCAAAACAGTACAATAAGCAATACAACATCTTTCACGGATTCCTTGGCTTTTCATTTCAGTCATTGAACTTCTCTTTTTCATGTTTGTCATTTGCTCAACACCATCAGGACCAACATCTTCCAAAGCTTTGTAAACAATCTAACACATCATTTGCATTGTTTTTAGAGTACACATTCTTTGTATAGCAAAATGCACATCCTTCTTCAATAAATAATCTACATCTAAGTACACATTTATAGAGTGCAAGTACGTAGTTGTTGTTACAGCTTACCTGCCAAAATGAATTCTTTGTAGAGAAACAATCATTCAAGTCCCTCTACTAGTATAATATCTACATAACAGTCCCATCTTTTAACAGAATTAGAAAAATAGCATTTGTAACGGTTTTTCCGTTAAGACAGAGTTAAGATAGAGTTAACTCTGACAGGGCCCACCATTAATGTTTTAAAAATCAATCTAAATTACCCTATTAACCTTAAGCTTTGTATTTACCAAAATATCATCGGGTTAAAGATGAGATCTGGGTGTAATCGTATTCGAGGATTATCTGGACGGCTAAAAAACAAGATAACTTTCTCAATCCGTACGCACGTGGGAGTGGGTGTAGATTTACATCTCCAAGAAATCACAACGGCCAGAGGTGAAGATAAGGTTGTCAGTCCAAATCTCGAGGAAATCTCAATGGTCAAGATGAAAACCCTAATCTTCTTAACACCAGCGGCATCTCTTTCTCCTCAGTTTTGCCGATTCTTCCTCATTTCTCTCTGAGGAAATTTCTCTGGTTCTTGAGTGAAGTTTTGTAAGAGATTGAGAAGAAGGGAAACTGAGTGAGGGTTACAAACATCGATTTTATGCAAACATCGATTGAAAGGCGTTTTTGAAGAGGTTGAAAGGGGTTCATAAAGTGAGAATTAAAAAGAGGTTGAAAGGGGGTTTTGAAGAACAGTAAGAAACTTTGAAGAAGAGAAAGAAATTGATTGAGTAAATTATATAGATGTATACAAACATCGATTGTTAGGATTACGAGTATGATGCTGAGAAATATTTTGATTTTAGTAGAGAATAAATGGTGTTTGAAGCTTCAAATGCAGAGACAATTGTCAGATTCATAGATATCAGTAGTTGTCCGGTCGTACCCGAACAATAAGATTCCAGAGGGAAATACACCTAACAAAAGAATTAATGAGGTGGGAAAAGTCAATTTGGGCGGTATCCAAGTTGAAAGAGATAAATTGAATAAGTATGATGTGGTTTGATAGAGCTCAAACTGTTAGGACATTGTCCGGTCAAACCCACTAGCGTTGGTATGTCAAGCTAGTTGTCAGTTTTATGTGTCAAAACTCAATTCTTGATTTAGCCTACTAGAGTTTAGATTTCGGAATTGGGATATAGACAAAGTAGTAGAGACCTTGAAGACGAAGACTGTGAAGACAAAGAAGACATCAATTATTCTTCATCGACAAAAGGTTAGTAGGAGTTATGACTTTATGGAAATTCTTCTATTCTACTTTCTCTATTCTTTCGAAATATAGTCAACTACTTTAGTAGTAATAATAGCGATTGAGATCGTATTCTTGTCTAACGTGGCCTTGTGTCATGACCAGTGTTTGTTCCCACAAATATTGTGCGTACAAGAATGAATGAGATAAATTCGATACCATTTTTCCATTGCAATGGTTTGCTTGCAAATCATTAGTTGGATATGGGTGAATCTAAAGGAGTACTCTTGAGCAAGAGTCCATGGATTACAGCTGAGGGCGTACACACGTCTAAGTCCTAGCTAAGCCCAGTACTTCCAGCGGAATCCAAGTTTGGCCAAATCTGAATGGCGGACAGTTCACGAACCGGTACGCAAACCAGAAACTCGGATTTCTCCTGAGTTCCAAGGTGACTGAACATTTCGCGAACTAGTACGCGAACCCAATGTCGGTTATCTTGCTGGTATTCAGATTAAGTGTATATTCTTCCAGAATTTCACTTGGGTTAAACTCTGAACTCCTTTATCTCTTAGGTGGACTTGTATATCACATAAATATCTTTTGTGTTCCATCTAACGATCCTCAATGAGTCAATAAGATAAGATTATCTCTGGTCTGTTGGATTCTATCTTGAAGTGTTTTTGAGCTAACAAAACACTTGGCTATGATAAAAAGAATTCCAATTGAGATTAATCTCTATTACTTGGTTATCAAGTTTAGGGTTTCCTTAACTTGTGGGACAAGTAATTGATTGGTTTATTCCAAAGCAACCTATCTTATTGAGTGCTATAAATAGAGGTGTCTATGGACAAATACCGCAAGCATCAAGCATACGTGAAGGTCCTTAGGGAAGGTAACGTAAACTCTTTTCACTTCGGTGAACGCTTGTTGTGTTATAGTCATCCTCTATAGGTTGCAGCTCCTCTGGGAACTCCCTACGACTATAAAAGACTTCTCTTGAGAGTTGGGAAGCACAAGTAGGAGATTGAGACCATATTTGGTTGATATTTTAGGTTTAATGGGTTCTTTGTAAAAGGGGAGATTGATTGATGGAATGGGTTGTTTGAATCTTTATTTTGGATTCAAGGTGATTCTGGATTATTGATAAGGATTGGGTTTTGTTTATGGTTTTTTTTTTATTGATTCTTGTTTTTTTAAAATTGATTGGGTTAATCTAGTGCTAAAATCTTTGGATTATTTGGGAAATTTTGTCTGTCTTTGAAATTTGTGTTGTTCTTGATATAAAAAAAGTTAGGTTGTTTTGTTTTTAATGGGATATACTTGAATTATTGGAAATGTGGAAGCAAAAGGAGAAGGGGATTTTTTTGTTGGAAGGGATTTAGAATGGTGTTTGTGATTTCAAACCGTGTTCTTGAATTCAGAACTGAGTTTAGTGTCTGTTATGATAGAATTGATGAACTGCTCATGCTTTTTATTGTTTTCTTGCCTTGCATTTTATGCAAATTAGTATAATTTTGGTTTAATAGATTGTTAGTATTGAAAATTGTTAGTAATTGTGTACAAATTATTTTGTTGAATGTCTACAGGGAAATATTTTAATATGCAGTTAGAATTTTAGGGTTGTGGTGGTGGTGGTTGTTTCAGAGTTGAGGTGGTTGCGGTGGTGGTAGTTCAGGTGTCTGTTTCAGGGTTCCGGTGGTTGTTTCAGGGTTCTGGCAGGGTTTCAGGGGTTTCAGGGTTCATGTGGTTGTTTCAGGGTTTTAGGGATCAGGGTTTCCGTTCAGGGTTTAGGTGGTTGTTATAGGTGGTTCGGGGTTTATATTCAGGGTTCAGGTGGTTGTTTCAGGGTGGTTCAGGGTTTCAGTTTGGGGATCAGGGCTTTTGTTCAAGGTCTCTGATCAGGGTTGGGGTTAACTATCCTTGAGTTAAAATTGAAAGGGTAAGTTAGTATGTTTTGGGGTATAAATATTGGTGATGTGGCACCGTTTTTTTCATTTGAAAATTTCGGATGTTAAAGATAACAGAAGGGATTTGGGGGTACTTCTGTTAAAAGGTGGGATGTATTTGTAATTATGCATTAGGAGAGGGACATATCAGCAAAAAACCCTTCTTTGTATAGCAGTACATGTTGGAACACCTTGTAGACATATTGGAACAAAGTAGCAAATCTTGACATGCTCAGATTTTATTGACAACAAAATTTATTAATTGACACCATGAAACTGTTCTTCACACATTTGTATTTTATGTATTTTATCTGTTTACATTTTCAATTCTAAGTTCAGCGTTTTCAAAAAAAAAAAAAACCAGGTTCAGTACATTAGATTAAAACCTCAAGGTCAAGGCAAATCTCTTAAAATCCCTAATCTCTATCTTTATCCCTAATACATCATGCATTTTGATTTTCTTTTACATCAGAGATGACATGCTTAGTTACATCCAATTTAGCTCTATGTTCAAACCAAATTCCACATTTATATCTGTCAGAGACTCTGACCACCTCTTTTATAAATTTATACTTTCTCTACAATCACATATATCGGACAACAAATACATTTACTTAAACATTAAGTGGGGATCTGCATATGAAAATAATTGTACTTTAGATATTCAGCTGTAACAATATCTTTATCAAAGATTGAAAGTCATTAATAACATTTCTGAAATTTTATGATGGAAGAATTGTCTGTAGCTATGAAATTGGGCAGTAATGAAAAGCTTATGAATGCCATTACTTGAACATTAAGTGCAACTGTCCACAAATAGGAACCATATGACCGATAAATAGAAACCATATGACAGGTTTGCAATTCATTTCTAGAGTTTAGAAGCTTAAACTCAGCTACTAACATACAGTCAAAATCCAACTCAATTTTGCAGGTGTAGAATCCTAAATGCATCATCATCCCAAAATGTTAAAACATTGATGTTCTAACTGAATATCAACTTGGAATAAAACACCAATTGAGACTCGTTTTTTCTTATTTTACCTCGGAGATGGCAGCAGATCTCTCATCAAAGCCATCACTCCAACCACAACCTATCAGATAAACCAATACTAAGGCATACAAACTGATAGTCTATTTTATACATGTTCTAAAATTCTACAATTGAAAATGTTCTGAAAATCAATTGCCAATACTAAGGCCAACTGCCAAAGTCGTAAACATACTCCACAAATATGAAATTAGGGACTTGTTTTGTTCGACCCGGACAACGAGTGTAATAATCAAATTAAGGTACCAAATGAGACACCAAAATTAAATTTGTCACTGGAGTATTTTGTCAAACAGTTGAAGTTCAATTAAAAAAAAACTATGCTGGACTTGATATCGAAAGTCAATCGAAACTGAACATCTGAAATGAGTAAATGGAATACCTCAAGAGTTGTAATTGAAAATGTTAGAGTAAACCCCAAATTAACACCATGGTAAGAGAGCTGTAATCAAAATAAAGAGAGGATTGAGAAACAGAAGTTGTAATTGAAGTTAGGGTTTCAGAGAGAAGAAGAAATCAAACCTATCGAATTGGTATCGGG